>SJYT01007212.1:286161-305139 GCA_006410635.1 Cephalophus harveyi | reverse complement strand
GCTGGACTGGAAGAAACACAAGCTGGAATCAAGATTGCCGGGAGAAATATCAATAACCTCAGATATGCAGATGACACCACCCTTATGGCAGAAAGTGAAGAGGAGCTAAAAGGCCTCTTGATGAAAGTGAAAGAGGAGAGTGAAAAAGTTGGCTTAAAGCTCAACATTCAGAAAACGAAGATCATGGCATCTGGTCCCATCACTTCATGGGAAATAGATGGGGAAACAGTGGAAACAGTGCCAGACTTTATTTTTTTGGGCTCCAAAATCACTGCTGATGGTGACTGCAGCCATGAAATTAGAAGACGCTTACTCCTTGGAAGAAAAGTTATGTCCAACCTAGATAGCATTTTCAAAAGCAGAGACATTACTTTGCCAACTAAGGTCCGTCTAGTCAAGGCTATGGTTTTTCCTGTGGTCATGTATGGATGTGAGAGTTGGACTATGAAGAAGGCTGATCGCCGAAGAATTGATGCTTTTGAAGTGTGGTGTTGGAGAAGACTCTTGAGAGTCCCTTGGACTGCAAGGAGATCCAACCAGTCCATTCTAAAGGAGATCAACCCTGGGATTTCTTTGGAAGGAATGATGCTAAAGCTGAAACTCCAGTACTTTGGCCACCTCATGCGAAGAGTTGACTCATTGGAAAAGACTCTGATGCTGGGAGGGATTGGGGGCAGGAGAAGAAGAGGACGACCGAGGATGAGATGGCTGGATGGCATCACTGACTCGATGGATGTGAGTCTGGGTGAACTCCGAGAGATGGTGATGAACAGGGAGGCCTGGCGTGCTGCGATTCATGGGGTCGCAAAGAGTCGGACACGACTGAGCGACTGAACTGAGCTATCTGTTATATCTGTCTTCAAAAAAGAAAAACTTAAATTTGCCTTGACTTACTCCTTCTCTAATGTGCATATCCTCAAGTTCAGTGATTCTTTCCACAGATGAATACAGTCTACTAAGTTCATCAAAGACATTCTTCATTTCTGTTAGTGTTTTTGATCTCTGGCATTTCTTCTTGATTCTTTCTTATAATTTTCATGTCTCTGCTTATATTACCCATCTATTCTTGCATATTGTTTGCTTTTTCTATTAGAACCCTTAGCATATTAACCATTGTTGTTACTGTTGTTCAGTTGCTAAGTTGTATCCACCTCTTTGCAATCCTGTAGACTGCAGCACACCGGTCCTCCACTATCTTCTGGAGTCTGCTCTAATTCATGTCCATTGAGTCTGTGATGCTATCTAACCTTCTTATCCTCTGCCGCCCTCTTCTTTTGCCTTCAGTCTTTCCCAGGATCAGTCTTTTCCAGTGAGTCATATCTTTACATCAGGTAGCCAGAGTATTGGAGCTTCAGTTTCAGTATCAGTCCTTCTAATGAATATTCAGGATTGATTTCCTTTAGGATAGATTGGTTTGATCTCCTTTCAGTCCAAGGAACTCTCAAGAGTCTTCTCCATCACCACAGTTTGAAAGCACTAGTTCTTCGGTGCTCAGGCTTCTTCATGATCTATCTCTCATATCTGTACATGACTTTCCATCCGTACATGGAAAATCATAGCTTTGACTCTATGGACCTTTGTCAGCAAAGCAATATCTCTGCTTTTTAATATGTTTTGTCATAACTTTCCTTCCAAGGAACAAGTGTCTTTTAATTTCATGACTGTAGTCACTGTCTGCAGTGATTTTGAAGTCTAAGAAAATATGTCACTGACTGCTTCTACTTTTCCCCCCTTCTATTTGCCATAAAGTGATGGAACCAGATGCCATGATATTAGTTTTTTTAAAATGTTGCGTTTCAAGCCAGCTTTTTCACTCCCCTTTTTAACTTTCATTAAGAGGCTCTTTAGTTCCTCTTCACTTTCTGCCATTAGAGTGGTATTATCTGCATATCTGAGGTTGTTTGTATTTCTCCCAGCAATCTTGATTCCAACTTTTTGGTTCATCCAGCCCGCCATTTTGCATGATGTACTCTGCATATAAGTTAAATAAACAGGGTGACAATATATAGCCTTGTCATACTCCTTTCCCTCCCTGGTGGCTTAGAGGTTAAAGCGTCTGCCTCCAATGTGGGAGACCCGGGTTCGATCCCTGGGTCGGGAAGATCCCCTGGAGAAGGAAATGGCAATCCACTCCAGTATTCCTGCCTGGAGAATCCCACGGACAGAGAAGCCTAGTAGGTTACAGTCCACGGGGTTGCAAAGAGTCGGACACAACTGAGTGACTTCACCTTCATTGTTCTATATCCAGCTCTAACTGTTGCTTCTTGACCTGCATACAGGTTTCTCAGGAGACAAGTCAGGTGGTCTGGTATTCCCTTCTCTTTGAGAATTTTCCACTGTTTGTTGTGATCCACACAGTCAAAAGCTTTAGCATAGCCAATGAAGCAGAAGTAGATGTTTTTCTGGAAGTCCCTCATTTTCTCCATGATCCAGTGAATGTGACAATTTGATCTCTGGCACCTCTGCCTCTTAGAAATCCAGCTTGTACACATGAAAGTTCTCAGTTCAACTCCTGCTGAAGCCCAGCTTGAAGGATTTTGAGCATTACCTTGCTAGCATGTGAAGTGAATGCAGTTGAATGGAAGTTTGATCATTCTTTGTCATTGTCCTTCTTTGAGGTTGGAATAAAAACTGACCTTTTTCAGTCCTGTGGCCACTGCTGAGTTTTCCAAATTTGCTGACATGTTGAGTGCAGCATTTCAACAGCATCATCTATTAGGATTTGAAATAGCTCAGCAGGTATTCCATCACCTCCACTTTCTTTGTAGTAATGCTTCCTAAGACCCCTTGACTTCATACTCCAAAATGTCTGGTTCTAAATGAGTATCCACACTAACGTGATTATCTGGGCCATTAAGACCTTTTTTTGTATAGTTCTGTGTATTTTTGCCACCTTTTCATAACCTCTTCTGCTAGGTTCTTAGCATTTCTCTCCTTTATTGTGCCCATCCTTGTATGAAATGTTCCTTTGATGCTCCAGTTTTCTTGAAGAGATCTCTAGTTTTCCCCATTCTGTTGTTTTCCTCTATTTCTTTGCATTGTTTATTTAAGAAGGCCTTCTTACCTCTCCTTGCAGTTCTCTGAACTCTGCATTACTTTTCTCCCTTGCCGTTTGCTTCTCTTTTTTCCTCAGCTATTTGTTAAGCCTCTGCAGACAACTACTTGGCCTTCTTGCATGTCTTTTTCTTTGGGATGGTTTTGGTCACTGCCTCTTGGACAGTGTTACTAATCTCTGTCCATAGTTCTTCAGACACTCTGTCTGCCAGATCTAATCCCGTGAATCTTTTTGTCAGCTCCACTGTATAATCATAAGGGATTTGATTTAGGTCATAATTTGAATGGCCTAGTGGATTTCCCTAGTGTTTTCAATTTAAGCCTGAAATTTGCAATAAGGATCTCCTGATCTGAGTTGTACTAAATTTCTGGTCTGACAGTTTCAACATCTCTGCTCTGTCTAACTCTGGTTCTGATTCTTGCTCTGTTTCTTCAAACTGTCTCTTTTTTTTTTTATCCTTTAGAATGGACTGGTTGGCTCTCTTTGCAGTCCAAGGGACTCTCAAGAGTCTTCTCCAACACCACAGTTCAAAAGACTCTTGAGAGTCCCTTGGACTGCAAGGAGATCCAACCAGTTGGGCTATTTCTCTTCCCCCAAGGCGGTTAGTCTCTGATAAAGCCTGGGTAGTTCAGTTCAGTTCAGTTGCTCAGTTGTGTCTGACTCTTTGCAACACCATGGACTGCAGCATGCCAGGCTTCCCTCTCCATCACCAACTCCAGGAGCTTACTCAAACTCATGTCCATTGAGTCGGTGATGCCATCCAACCATCTCATTCTCTGTTGTCCCCTTCTCCTCCCACCTTTAATCTTTCCCAGCTTCAGGGTCTTTTCAGATGAGTCAGTTCTTTGCCTCAGGTGGCCAAAGTATTGGAGTTTCAGCTTCAGCATCAATCCTTCCAAAGAATATTGAGGACAGATTTCCTTTAGGATTCACTGGTTGGATCTCCTTGCAGTCCAAGGGACTCTCAAGGATCTTCTCCAATGCCACAGTTCAAAAACGTCAGTTCTTTGGCACTCAGCTTTCTGTATAGTTCAGCTCTCACATCCATACATGCTGCTGCTGTTGCTAATTTGTGTCAGTCGTGTCCAACTCTGTGCGACCCCATAGACGGCAGCCCAGCAGACTCCCCTGTCCCTGAGATTCTCCAGGCAAGAACGCTGGAGTGGGTTGCCATTCTCTTCTCCAATGCATGAAAGTGAAAAGTGAAAGTGAAGTCACTCAGTCATGTCTGACTCTTAGCGACCCCATGGATTGCAGCCCACCAGGCTCTTCCATCCATGGGATTTTCCAGGCAAGAATACTGGAGTGGTTTGCCATTGCCTTCTCCCCTTCCATACATGACTACTGGAAAAACCATAGCTTTGACTAGATGGACCTTTGTTGGCAAAGTAATGTCTCTGCTTTTTAATATGCTGTCTAGGTTTGTCATAGCTTTTCTTCCAAGGAGCAAGCATCTTTTAATTTCATGGCTGCAGTCACCATCTGCAGTGATTTTGGAGCCCCCCCCAAATAAAGTCTCTCATTGTTTCCCCATCTATTTGCCATGAAGTGATGGGACCAGATGCCATGATCTTACTTTTCTGAATGTTGAGTTTTAAGCCAACTTTTTCACTCTCCTATTTCACTTTCATCAAGAGCCGCTTTGGTTCTTCTTCGCTTTCTGCCATAAGGATGGCGTCATCTGCATATCTGAGGTTATTGATATTTCTCCCGGAAATCTTGATTCCAGCTTGTGCTTCATCCAGCCTGGCATTTTGCATGATGTACTCTGCATATAAGTTAAATAAGCAGGGTTACAATATACAGCCTTAATGTACTCCATTCCCGATTTGGAACCAATCTGTTCAGTCCAGGTAGTTCAGGCTCTGATTAGTTTCTCTGGAGGGCAGACCTTGCTGAGAACAGAATGCACTGGCATATTTCAAAAAGGTTAATTTTCCCCTCCCCCTACTAAGCCCCAAGGGGATTTTTATATGATCTTCACTGTGAGAAGCTGCGGAGTTCCAGTGAGAGTCACAAAGTGTTGGGGGTCCTCTTGGAATTGTTAATTTACTTCCCCACACTAGCTTCCAGTAGCTGGTCAATGTACAGTTCAGATTTTCCTTCTCTGTTGCTAGGTTCTACAGAGATTTCTGCTCACATCAGTTGTGATTATCTGTCTCTCCAGTTGTAGGCGAGAAGGCTTGCCCTGTGGCCTCATCTTTTATGTCAGATATAAGAAGAGTTGTTATTTTTCACTTGGGTTAGCTCTTTACTTACTGTTATGATGGAGTGGTGAATTCCAGCCTCCCTACATGCTGGGATAGAAACTGGAAGTTAAATTGAGCTTTGAAATGTAAGATTGGTAAATATAAGATGACAGCATTATTTCTTCTTGGAGATTCTAATTGCTTTTCTTTTTCCTATTTATATTGTCTATCTCTTTTGACTCCTTAAGTTGTTCAAGATTCTCAGTTGAGTATTCTGTATCTTTTAAAATTTTTTGAGACTTGTATTATGACTCAGAATATGGTCTCACTTGGAGAAGGCTGTGTGTGTACTTGAGCAGAATGCATACTGTGCTGTTGTTGGGGTGAGTGTTACGTAAATATTAATTAGGTCATGTTGGTCGATAGTCTTGTTCAGGTCTTCTCTGTGTTCATGATTTTTTTTTTGTCTACAGGTCTATCAGCTACTGAAGGAGAGGCATTGATATCTCCAACTATACAATTGTTTTATTTATGACTCATTTCCGTTCTGTTTTTGCTCCATGTATTTTGAAGCTGTCACTTAGGTACACGGAAGTTTGGAAGTTTTATGTCCTCTTGATGAATTGATATGTGTCATTATTAAATGACTCCTTCTTTGATCTGAAGTGTACCTTGTCTCTTCTGGGCCATCACCTGAAATATATGTAGTGGCCTCTCCATGCAGTTGCTTGGGCTTCCTTGTAACACAACGGCTGGGTTACAGAAGTGAGCGTTTAAGAGAGTGGATCATAGGCGTATGACTTTTTTGTGTTCCAGCTTTGGAAGTCACGTAACATCACGTCTGTGTTTCTAAGCCCGCCCAGGCTTCTGGGCCAGGAGGATGAGCCCACCTCTCCCTGGGAGAAGTGTGGAAGTCACACTGTGAGAACAGCATGTGTGCTGGGAATCATGTCCTGGCCTCCTTTGCAAAATAGAGTCTGCCAATTTGGGAAAATAAATAATGGTTAAATTGTTAGTAAGCCAGTAAGGAATCTGTTTCAACATTTTTTTTCTTTTTCCCAATAAGGATTGATACAAGATTTTTTAATTTAATCCCCTCAAGTAAACTTTGATACAAAATCTTATGCTGTAACAATTTTATGTATTAAGGTTTTATTATGATAACACTTTTTTAGTAAGATCCTTTTGGTCCTGTTTTCTATTTATTTATAACACTTCGTAAGGTAATTTTTATTATTATTTTTATGTTCCAGATAAGACTGTAAAATGTACTATGGATTCATTGAAAGGTTCACCTAAAAAAGAATCTGAAAAGAAACAACAGTACATCTCCTTGAAAGATGTAAATGAGGTGCTGTTTTTAAATGTTCATTAAATATAAAGTTTATGTATTGTTCATTTTAGGAGAAGGCAATGGCACTCCACTCCAGTACACTTGCCTGGAAAATCCCATGGACGGAGGAGCCTGGTGTGCTGCAGTCCATGGGGTCGCTGAGATTTGGACACGACTCAGTGACTTCACTTTCACTTTTCACTTTCATGCTTTGGAGAAGGAAATGGCAACCCACTCCAGTGTTCTTGCCTGGAGAATCCCAGGGACAGCGGAGCCTGGTGGGTTGCCGTCTATGGGGTCGCACAGAGTCGGACACGACTGAAGCGACTTAGCAGCAGCAGCAGCAGTGTTCATTTTAGAATATTCTCCTTTAAAATCTACCAGGAACCAAAACTGTGGCTATGATAGTTTTATTCAGGAAAAAAATGTAAGTTTACAAGTTTACTCTGTTTCAGATGAACAGGATAACCCTTGTTCCTCCCTTTTCAAGTCCTAGTTCTTGGCCTGCTGACCACTTGACAAAATTGGGTGCATATTCTCACTTTAACAAGGGTATAAACATCTGGAATTATGGGACACTCTAATAGTTAAAGTCAAGTCTTACCTGTCCCTCCAGTTCCCTTGACAAGACAAGTGAAAGTAATTCCGGGACATTCAGACAGTAGTTCTGACTCTCTGAAAGGCTGGCTGCCTGCTATTTGGACCCTTCAGTCCAGTGTTTATAGTGGTGGCCTCTCCAGTTCTTGGTCTGTTCATATCTGTGTTGCCTGGACCTTATCTGAGATGGTTGTCTGTGAGAACAACTCCCAACGAATTTTGATGCCTCAAGAACATGTATGTTGCTAGCATAAATATTCATCCTGAGAAAAACATTTTTTTTTTACAGTGTGTTGAATCTTCAGTGTGCTGGCCAACAAAGAGAGGCATAACCATATATGTCAATCCAGACACACCAGCTGCAAGGTATGATCTGAAAATCTAGTGTAATTGACTAGAGACTTAAGTATAATATTGTTTTATACAGTGTTCTGTAAGATTGATGATGGGAGAACATTCGTTTTAAAAAAGAGTGACCCTGGAAAATTTGATTAAGCATATATTTAAAATAAATATGTTTGACAGCTGGCTAGCAGCACAGTTTTCCAAAAAGTGGTAGTGATTCTGGAGTCTCCTTGTTACCTTGTCAGACAGAACTGTGTCTGTAAGGCAGATGTCTTGATGTGAAGGGTGGGTATATGTGGGCCCAGTGGCAGTTCAGCTTGGTGGAAGGTGAAGAATGGTTTCTTGTATTCTTGAAGATGAGCTTCCAACTCTTTGTAACCCTGTCCTCAGCAAGATCCATGTCAGTGATATTAATGGGAAAATGTGATATTATGCACTTCATATAGAGTAAAAGATCTTAAAATAGGAAGCTTCCATTTCTCCCTTCCTGGACTTTATGCTACTGTTGCCATACGTTGCATTTATACATTTGTTATAAATGCTGGAATCTATCATTGTTCCTATTTAAACAGTTTTTCTTTGAGGGATTTAAATAAATAGTAAGAGAAATTATCATATATTTACGTATGTAGTTATCATCCATGCTTTTTACTTTTTGTGTAGATCCAGATTTCCGTCTGGTACCATCTTCTTTTACTTGAGGGACTTGCTTTACTATTTCTTGTATTATATTTCTTCCTTTACTGTTTCTTGGGTCTGCTGGTGATGAATTCTTTCAGCTTTTATATGTCTGAAACAACTTCACTAGGGTAGAATTCCAGCTTTAAATTTACCTTTCCCTGTATTTTAGCAATGTTGCTTCACCATCTGCCTGCTCATATTGTTTGCAATGCAAAATCTACCGTCGTATTTTTTCTTTGTTCCTCTGCTTGCAGCATGTCTTTTTCCTCTGTTTCTAGGGTTTTCTCTTCATTGCTGGTTTGAACAATTTAATTATTGTATGTCTTGATGGAGTTCCTCTCATGTTTCTTATGCTTGAGATTCATCAGGGCTCTTCATTTGTAGGTTTCTGTCTTCACTGGGGCTTCCCTGATAGCTCAATGGTAAAGAATCCACCTGCAACGCAGGAGACCTGGGTTTGATCCCTGGGATGGGAAAATCCCTTGGAGAAGGGTATGGCAACCCACTTTAGTACTTTTGCCTAGAGAATCCCATGGATAGCGGAGCCTGGCACCCTGCAGTCAGGGTCGCGCAGTCAGATGCAGCTGTGCAGCAGCTGAGCAGCCGCAGCAGTCTTCTCATCAGATGTGACAAGCCTTCAGCTGTGTTATTCGACAAATATTTTTTCTGCACCTATCATTTTCTTCTTTTTGGAGACTCTTATAAGACAAATGTCTCTAAGGCTCTGTTCATTTTTTCAATTTTTTCTTACTGTTCTTCATATTAATAATTCCACTGGTCTGTGTTTAATTGACTTTTCTGTTATCTTCATTTTGCTATTAAGCCCATCCATTGAACTTTTTATCTGATGTACTATATTTTTTTGTTCTAAAATTTTCATTTTATTTTTTTTATAGTTTATATTTTTGCTGAGAAGAAAATAAAATTCTGATTGTGTCATTTAAGAGTGCTCACCTTTCCTTTTCTTATGGAGCATGGTTATAATAGCTCCTCTAGGGTGTTTTATAATTCACACTTCTGAGCTGTGTTGGGGTTGGCACCTGTTGGTTATTTTTTCCCTCTACAGCTGATCTGATTTTCCTTATTCTTTGTATGTTGAGTAATTTTGGATTGTACTCTAGATACTTTGAATATTAGGGCATGAGACTTTGGTTTAGAATCTTCTGGAGAATGTTGATTTTGTTGTTTTAGCAGGAGGTCATCACTCCCTTAAGGTTCAGCCTCAAACTCTGTCTCACTTGCCGTGGGTGGTGATTGTGACATTGTTTCCAACTCTGTGGTCCACTGCTTTGGACCTGTTCTGGGCACACTCAGCTTGGGGTCGAAGTGGGACTTGGGGTGGGTATGGGGTCCCCCACCCCCAGCTCTCTCTCTCTTTTTTCCCCGGACTTTTCCTCACATTTACCATTTTCTAGATGTTCTCGCTCCCTGTTCCTCTGACCAGATAGATGTTTTTGTGTGTGTGTGGAGAAGCTACCATGCAGTTCGTGTGACTGGGCTGCTTGTGGAATAAAACAGCAATGGAAATAAAAGAAGAAAAAAAGATGGAAAATTTTCCTCATCCAGTCTCTAGACCACCGGGTCCCCATTTCCCGGTTCATTAGAGGGAGAAAGAAGTTTCTCTTGGGGTTTTAAGTGACCATGTGTGTGGTTAGCACCACTGCATGCAGCACCATGATCAGAGCTGGCCTTGGGGTTAGACCAAGAGGGGAGAGGGCCAGGCGAGGACAGGAGGGGAGAGGGCCAGGGTTCCTCACACCCGCTGGTCTCAGGCCCCTCTTCTCTGTTCTCTGGCTTGAAATATATTCAGCCGTCCTCATCTGCAGCTCCTGCACCTGCGCTGATGCAGATTCCTTGATTGCGGAGGGTCCGCTGTACTACACTATCTTATGTAAGGGACTTGAGCGTCCTTGGATTTTGATATCCCTGGGGCTCCTGGAATCAGTACCCTGCAGATACTGAGATACTGACGGATGACTTTCTCAGTTTTTTTTGATGTCTGCATCCTCTGCACCGTTCTGCAACTCGGGCCACCCTCGTGTCAACACCAAGAGGTAGAGAAATGTGAAAGCCAGGACACCCTCCATGATTCTGGTGGTTTTTCACATTGGGACTTCCTCCCCTATAATTGCAAACTTCATCCCGAGTTTCTTGTCGTAATCTATAACGGAGAGAGGCTGCAGGGGGCTTGCTCCCTCTTGGCAGCCTGAGGACTGTCAAAATGGTCTTCATCCTCAAAGGACTCAGTTTCAGTTCTCAAAGAATTTACTTAAGTTGATCCACTTATTCTGTAGTGGTACTTCTCAAATTTTCTTCCAGAAAGTAAAGATATTTTCAGATTTGGAGTAAGTGGATTCAAAAATTTTAGCAAATGTTTTTGATTTTTAGTGCTTCATGTCAACAGTCAAGTGAGAAGCCACTTAGATCAGCTGAGAAGAAAGAATACAATGAGAAGAATGGCTGTGTGAAGTATGGATTTTTTTTTTTCTTGACCTAAATTTTTTATTGAAATTATTGTAGAAAAAGTATAAGCAGGAAGAATTTATATATGACTTTATGATTAATTTCAAACCTGCATTCCCAGTGACTCAGTGGGTAAAGAATCCACCTGCAGTGCAGGAGACACAAGAAATACAGGTCCAGTCCCTGGTTCGGGAACATCCCCTGGAGGAGGGCATGGCAACCCACTCCAGTATCCTTGCCTGGAAAATCCCATGGACACAGGGGCCTGGCGGGGTACGGTCCTTAGGGTCACAGTCGGACACAACTGAGGCAACCGAGCACCACACAGCACACACACAGTGTCTTCTGCTGGCTTTGAGGTTAGTTTTTTCTTTCTTATTTGCTAGGGCAGGTTTTTCTGTTTAAAGTTTTGTTCTACTATAAATAGTCATTCCCTGCCTCCCCTTCCTGAATCTCTTGTCAAGTGAACAATTTTATGAAACAAATTAAATATAGTTGATCTTTTGGGGGCTGTTGATTTTCTATGGGTTGGCGCTTGCTTGCTTCCTAGTTTTCTGATGTTAAATGGATCTACCACCTGCTGGATAAAGTAGGTATTTATAGTGTGAAACTTGGGAAGTTTTTTTTTTTTATGTCCTGCCAGATTCACAAAGTACTCATTTGCAGGTTGTTAATAGTAGAGTAATCTCATTTTATACTTGTTTAATCCACAACATATTTTTGTACCAATTTTTATGATTTCTCACCCTGTCAGCCTAAAAACACTCTCACATTCCAAGTAACCGTGGCTGCTCTGAAGCCATCAGAGTGACAAGGCGTCTAAGACAGTTCAGAAGTGGGTAGATTGTACAGTAGCCACTAACTGGGATGACTGGGGAGAGGGCCATTGCCCTATGGCCATCTTGAGTCCTGACTCCCTGGAGGCTGCTCCATGGCCCTCTGACATGCCAGCAGGAGGGCCTCACGGTATCCACGGCCAAGGGCTCTGAACGCTGCCCCATGGAGCCCACTGGTCTTGGAACAGTTGTTAATGCACCAGGGTTGACATCCTCCTACCCGGGCATCCCTCCACCTAATACCTGGAAGTAGTGATGCTCCGACCAGTTATTTTCCTTGAACCAAGGACTTTGCATTATCCATGTAGCTCCTTTCTTTGAGCCTCACGCCCTTTACTTAGAACCCTCTGATGAAATGACATGAGTTATTATCAGTCTATTGTGGGTTCCAGAGAACCTTGACGTGATTGAAGATTAAACCGCAGAAAAGGAAGGCGGCAATGGGTTTCTTAGAAGGAACACGAGTTAGTGATCATGCAGTCTTTCTCCTTGTCCAGAGCCAGTGGTCCTGGGATCGGCACTGCTGTGCAGAGCAGGGCCCAGTGGGAGAGGGAGAGGGGCAACAGGCAGACCCACCAAAGCCCTTGGGTAGCAATGGACAGCGTAAAACAGAACAAGCGGTCATGTCGTGGCCGTGCCTATAGTTCATTTTGCCTCTGTCACGGAAAACTAGAATAATAGCTGAACTAAAGAGCACTTCTTTTCCCTTCAAATGACCCTTCTGATTATTTTATAGATTACTGCAGTTTTTAAATCCTGACCCTTTGAGAGCTGATGGAATCTCTGATCTACAGCAGGTATTGCAGCTCGGCCTGCCGCCAAAAGAAAGAAAACTATTTACTCTTTAAATCCCACCCCTCCTTTCCTCTAAATTTTAGATATAAAGAGAAATTCCTTGCGTGGAGAACTTTACCTGAAGACATCCTTTTATTTATTTATTTTTTTACTTTACAATATTGTATTGCTTTTGCCGTACATCAACATGAATCTGCCATGGGTGTACACGTGTTCCCAATCCTGAACCCCACTCCCACCTTTGTCACCATACTGTCTCTCTGGGTCATCCCAGTGCACCAGCCCCAAGCATCCTGTATCCTGCATTGAACCTAGACTTGTTTCTTATTAAATGATATTATACATGTTTTAATGCCACTCTCCCAAATCATCCCACCCTCTCCCTCTCCCACAGAGTCCAAAAGACTGTTCTATACATCTGTGTCTCTTTTACTGTCTCACATACAGGGTTATCATTACCATCTTGCTAAATTCTATATATATGTGTTAGTATACTGTATTGGTGTTTTTATTTCTGACTTACTTCACTCCTTTTAGAAATTATCTAAGAAATTACTGCTTTAGAGACATGGCTCTTTTTCTGTTTGGGTAATAGATAATCTTCCTTTCATTTTGGTTATTTTGATGGGTTTTGGTAAGCATATAAACCTAGGGTTTACACTGAAACGAAACTCTCATGTCCTCTTCATCTCCGTAAGGTTCTTGGTATTTTGTGCTAACACCATTGGGCAGAACCATCTAACACCTGTGTTCTTAGTTGCAGAAGCTGAAATCGGGGTCTCGGCAGCCCATGGCAGTTTTGCGAAACAAAATTGAGCCCTGCTTGTCCATTGAGACAGCACCACTCTCAACAGACCTGAAAAAGGTGATGGGATTCATAAAGGAATGCTGACCTGTTGTAATGTAGACAGATTTTTAATAAACAGTTCTGACGTTGCATTTCCATAATGTCTTTGCTTTTGAAATTCCCTTTTAAGATTTTGTTATTAATTTCTCATTTATTCTTAAAGTCCAGGTTAACGTCTTATAAGTGAATAATTCTTTTTGTGGAGAAACCTAAGTGCTTTTGTGCAGTAAGTTCTCAAATGTGCTTCTGAAGGGGAACTCAGAAGGAGCACAAGCAGTCAGGGCAGTTAGAATGTTCTCTGCATTCTCTTCAGAATTGCGTTCTAGAACTGTGGTTTCACTTAGATCATCAATTGTGAGCATCAGTTTAGATCATGTTTATATGCTTCCCTCTTGATATTAAAAAAAAAAAAAGGTTAAAAAAAAGAACCCCCCACAAGGATGAATAGAATGAGCGTGAAGTCTTTATTGGACAGGAAATTTCTTACAGGCTTTTGGAAGACGGAAAAGCAACAGCAGAGGGCAGCTGGCCCCTGAAGAAGGGGCGCCATGGGGAGGGCTCTGAGCCGCCCCCCTTGTTTCCTGAGTGTCCGCAGCCAGCTTCTCAGGAAGGAGATGGAGGCTCTGCTTGGAGACACTGGATGACCCTCGGGAATATGACCTTCAGGCAACGCTGTTGTTCAGTCCTCCCAGTAAAAATGCCTGCTTGCTGCCTGTCTCCCTTCAGTGATGGGACTCTGACGTGGTATTGAGCTCCAGCCTGCCTACAGGTATAGCCCAGCACTTAGTGTCCTTGATGTGAGCAGTCCCCAGGGATCCCTGGACATTTTGAAGAAAGCCTTCACCTGGGGAAAAAGGAAAACAAACTCTGAAAGAAACAAACGATGTAGGGAGTGAACGAAAACATGAGAAAATAGATATCCTCAGAGAGAAGAGAAGATATTGCTTGACTTCAGCAATAATAAGGTGCTATAAAAAAGAGAAACAGATAAAAAGGGGTCTTAGGAATTAAAAATGCTATAGAAAGAACAAAAACAGATATGAGAGGTAAAATAGAAGTTAACATCAGAAAGTAGAACAGAAAGATGGAAATGGGGGGAAAAGAGAATTTGAGAATCAATTTGAGGTCTGATATCTGAATAGGATTTCTAGAAAGAATGATGAAAGAGGGCAGAAAATCCTGGGCATAGCACATAGACACTCCCTAGACTTTATGGATATGACTTTCTAAATTAAGAGAGTTTGCTGACCGCAGACCCAGCACAAGTGAGGAGCAAGAGCATAGACACGTTGCTACGAAGCATCTGAATTGAAAGGGATTCAGAGATGCTGAAAGCTTCCAGGGAGAAGAAACCCATCCCTGGAAGGGTCAGAGACCAGAATGGCTTCAGACTTGTCCATGGGTCACCGGAGGAGCACTGACTCCAAAATATTGGTGTAAAGTGACTTCCAACATGGAAGTCTCTAGCCGAACCACTAGTGAAGAGTGAGGATGAAATGAGGCATTTTCACATGTGCAAAGTCTGAAATTTCCTTCTTCTGAACACTTTGTCGAGAAGCTGCCAAAATTTGTTGTCCACCAAACCAAGAAATTCACCTGAAAAAGTTACAGAGAAGAGGTGACGTTGCAGGAAGATCCCAGTCCCAGGTACAGCTGGGGCTCAGGCCTGGGGGATGAGGTCTTCAGAGAACTGACAGGCTGGCTGGTGAGTTCAGCCTTGTGGAGGAGTGCATCCGTGTGGCTAGAGAGCTCTGTGGAACATTTGAGGGGTTTCAGTGACAGTTATATACAAAAATAAGCCAACAAAAGGCATGTTTGTTTTGGGGAATCACAAAACAAAAACTTTGCAAGTGGAGCTGATGCATCAGCAGCTTATCAGAAGGAGGAAGAGAAATCACATCCTTGCTGTGGTAAGCATTAAATACCTGGTCCTTCAACGCGCTGCCTATTGGATCCTTTCAGTCTGAAGCCCAGAAAAGCGAAGTCTCTTTGAGCAGGAGTTCACTGCTGGAAAATGTCTGGGGGGACTTACTAAGTTAGGTGTTGGAAAACACCCGATTGAGCCGTGAGTACTTGTTGGGGTGAGGTAAGCAATGAGAGGGGTCTGTTCGCTTTCTGTTCTTTATTGTTGTCTTGGTTGTCATTGATGTTTTGTAGGCTCTTCAAAGAAATAAGTTTCCAGGCCCCAGCCACACTGAATCTTACTCTTGGCCTCCCATCGCACGTGGCTGCGATGTGGTGGTCATTTCTCACTGTGGAAATGACCCTTTGTTGTACCTTCCACCAATGCTTACGATTCTGCAAACAGGGGGCTGCTACAAGTCATTGCCAAGTAGAAACGGAGTAAGTTGAAGACAGTTTTGTTTTTCAACAAAATGGATTAAAAGTTTATTTTAAACTTGACGCCTGACTTTTGGTTAAGTTTAGGTTACATTAAAATTGAGGACAGAGACTGTCCTGTGAGAAACTCTTCTCAACACAGACACTGATTCTTACCGAGAATCCCTAGTTGTTGGCAGTTGTCTGAGTCAGGAAAATCCTGGCTTTTCGTGATGAATGTGCAGTTTATAGAATTATTTCACTGACTGAATCTAATTGTCACAGCAACCCCTTGAGATGGTCAGGCTGTGTGTTGTTTCCACTATTTTATAGATGAGAAAATTAAGCTCATGAAAAGTCCTTACCTGCTGACAAGTGTGACAAGATGTGGGATTTGAATTTAGGTTATCTTTTAAAAATTTTTATTTATTTGGCTGCATGAGGTCTTAGTTGTGGCACGTGGGGTCTTTCGTTGTGGCGCACAGACTCTAGTTGCAGCGTGTGGACTCTCCAATTGTGGTGTGTGGACTTCAGAGCACAAGGGCTCAGTAGGTCAGTATGCGGGCTTGGTTACTCCGCAGCATGTGGCATCTTAATTCCCTGCCCAGGGATCAAACCCACATCCCCTGCATTGAAAGGCAGATTCTTAACCACTGGACCACTAGGGAAGTCCCATGAATTTAGATTTTCTGTCATCTCGTTCCTATTCACTGCTTTGTAATCCTACTCTATTTTTCCCAAGCATAAGAATAGAAAAATAGCTGAGAAGCCGGATGGAAAGAGGGGAAGGTGGATGTGAGGGTCCGGTGGTGGGGGTGTACCATCCGCTTTGTTGGGGTCTGGCTGTCAGGGAACTGATGAATGTGATCTGTCTCAGTTCTTCTCCCCAGAGATGCACTACGGGTGGTTCCATCACTCATTATAAGGTGAAAAATAGCAGTACAGATTTCATCTTAGAAAAGATAACAGTTTATCTGATTATGCCTTGTGGTTTGATGAGTTTTCTTTGGAAATCTGCATTGTCTGTGTTATGATGTATTGACTTAATAATAATAGGTGGGTGCATTTATATCACTCAGGTAGCAGCTGACCTCACTGATGAGAGGCAGCTTGTGTTGAGATTGGCCTCTGGCTGGGCCAGGAAGGAATGCCCAGGCCTGCCGCTTGTGGCCGTCCTACTTCGTCCATGTCTCCAGGGTCAGCCTGCATTTAGGTGTGAGCCCTGGAAGCTGCTGCTTGCCTGGATCTGCATAAAAGAAAGAGGAGACTTGTTCTTGTCTTCAGTTAATTGAGGCCATGTGTTCAGGAAGGTGTCGGCAGACAGTGCCCCTTCGAGAGAGATCCCTGAGGCATAGAGGAGGGCAGGATTCAGGTGGTGCCGCAGGAATCTTGCTCTCCTAAGGAAGAGATGTTAACCTTTTTCACAGCCCTTTTCAGGAGGCCGTTAGTGCATCCTTGGGCGGTCTGGAGTCAGACTGCTTGGCTTGAGATCCTGTTGCTACTGCATGTTTCGCTGCGCAGCCTTGGGCAACTGCTTCCACCTCTCTGCCCTAGGCTGCTCCTCTGTGAAATGAGATAGGACCTTATAGGCCCACCTGTAAGGGAACTTTGCAGATGAAATGATTTTTACTTGTGCACAAGTGATTTTTAGTTTAGACCCTATCAGAAGCTGAGTCACTGTGTCTGAATCCATTCTAATGAGATTAGGTTTTGGCTTTTCTGACCTACATGACAGTGATGATGGCAAAAACTTAGTAGTGCTTACTGCATACAGGGAGGTTACATACACTTTCTGTGATTTTTAACCTTTGTCCAAAATTATATTGAATTTGTTTGTCTTTGCAGCCTCTGGCGGTCATCGTGTGCCCTGGGTGGAAAAAGGCCCAATGTATTTTTGAATTATTGGGAGACTATAGCGCATCTTGCAGACCTCTTCATCCTGTGTTGTTAACAATTGGACTCCACAAAGATGAAGCCAAAAATATGAAGCTTCCAAGGGGGTGTAAGCAGCCTTTGCAGGCTATTTGGTTTTCCCTAGAGCACACCAGGCAGCCCAGCTCAGGCTGACCTGGGAGCCACCTGGGGCCTGTGTGTTGGCCGGCCTCACTTATCAGTTATGTGTCTGTGTAGGTAGTCAGGGTGTACTCTTGGCTTACATCTGTTTTACTGAGAAAGCTCTGTCTTTTCATTCATTTATCAACTGTAGTAAACACCTACTGTTTATTTAGTGTTGACTAAAACCCCACCCTGCCTTTCAGGCGCTCAAAACCTGGTGGAAACCCAGGTATTTAATCAGAAAATACAGGGGCTGGCCCAGGCAGGCCTCTTGTGTACCCACCTGAGTAAGAAAAACAAGTTTTTATTTTATTAAAAGGCATTTCTAGAAAGTATGTGAAATCTTAGCAAAGGAGATGTTAGAAACATGTGTGGAAAATCTAAAATGTTAACTCTGTTTTCTTTTAAAATGTAGGCAATGTGGTTGTTACAACACCACATAGTCTCCTGAGACTTCTCCAGTATCAAAGCTTATTATTTCTTAGACTCTGTCACCTACTTTTGGATGAGGTGGAAGTGTTACTCTCTGAAGCTAATGAGCAAGTAAGTGAGTCACGTTCATTCAGATGTCGTTACTACTTAGAAATATTTATATATATGTGTATATATATATCAGAGAAGGCGATGGCACCCACTCCAGTACTCTTGCCTGGAAAATCCCAAGGACGGAGGAGCCTGGTGGGCTGCAGTCCATGGGGTCCCTAAGAGTCGGACACGACTGAGCGACTTCACTTTCACTTTTCACTTTCATGCATTGGAGAAGGAAATGGCAACCCACTCCAGTGTTCTTGCCTGGAGAATCCCAGGGACGGGGGAGCCTGGTGGGCTGCCATCTGTGGGGTCGCACAGAGTAGGACACAACGGAAGCAACTTAGCAGCAGCATATATATATGTAGAGAGAGAAAAAATTGAAAGTCTTTTAGAAATCAGGAAATGTGTTTAGTTGGGAAAAAGCTGGTTAATCTGAAAAAATTTTCCCTTTATCTGCTGTAATTAAGATGAGAGAACGTTTATCTGAATTTTCTACCCAATGTAAAAGTGCTTTGAAGAGCAAAAATTCTTTCCTAGGGAGATTTTTCTAAAATACTTAAATATTTTTCTGGTTATAAAATCAATAATTTTGTTTTAGAAAATTTGGGAAATAGAGAAGAACACTTGAAAAACCCCCACATGTGTAATCTTAACACTCAGAGGTAATCAGTTGTTCCTAATTTAGAGTATTTCTTTCCTTTTTGTAATTCTGGTGTCTGTTGATACATATAATTAATGTCCAATTCAGTTCAGTCGCTCAGTCATGTCTGAGTCTTTGCAACCCCATGAATCGCAGCACGCCAGGCCTCCCTTTCCATCACCAACTCCCGGAGTTCACTCAAACTCAAGTCCATCGAGTCAGTGATGCCATCCAGCCATCTCATCCTCTGTCATCCCCTTCTCCTCCTGCCCCCAATCCCTCCCAGCATCAG
>SJYT01007212.1:246831-285856 GCA_006410635.1 Cephalophus harveyi | reverse complement strand
TCAAGTGGTCTGGTATTCCCATCTCTTTCAGAATTTTCCACAGTTTATTGTGATCCACACAGTCAAAGGCTTTGGCATAGTCAATAAAGCAGAAATAGATGTTTTTCTGGAACTCTCTTGCTTTTTTGATGAGCCAGCGGATGTTGGCAATTCGATCTCTGGTTCCGTTGCCTTTTCTAAAACCAGCTTGAACATCTGGAAGTTCACGATTCACGTACTGCTGAAGCCTGGCTTGGAGAATTTTTAGCATTACTCTTTAATGTTATCAGGACCTTATTTTGTGTATCAGTTTGTCACTTGCATTCCAGTGAACAGCACTGTGAGTACTGCTGCTCACTATTCCCTAACATGATTGTTATTGTCCACCTAATATTGAATCCTGTGGGCCCAACATAATTTGTTTTATAATTGCTCTGTATTTGGATATTTAGGATCATTTGTGTGTGTGGCTGAAGAAACACATCTTTTTTGCACACATTTTTCTTAGGATAAATTCCTAGGAAGTGGATTAATGGATCAGAGGCTGTGAATTCTTAGAAGGCATTTGTTGGAAGCAGTGACAGCCTGGAGCATTCCTGTGGGGGCAGTGATGGCCCCAGCGTCAAGTCCAGGCTTTGTTACTAACTGTGTGGGTCTGGGCAGGCTTCCTGAACTCCTCTAAAGTCTCAGTTCTTATTTGCAAAGTTAATATCTGGACCACTGCCTTGTACACTGGCCCTTCTGACAGTGTAGATGAATTTGCACTCCATCAGGCAGTGTACCAGAGGCCACACGCGCTGGACCCCTAGCAGTAGGAGGCCCTCGTCCAGCTTCCTTTTCCAGGCTGATGGTTGCATGTGGAGTCTGATTTACTTAATCTCTGTGTCCTTGACAGTTTGTTAAATTGACCATTGATTCGTACTGGCCATTTGTACCCAGTCTTCTATGAGCTGCTGTTTCATTTCCTTTGATTGTTTTCTTTCAGTGGGATTATCTTTTTCTTAGTTTGTACAGTAGAAGTTTTTATGTAAGGCGATTAATCCTTTTTACCTCTGTTAACCCCTGATTCTGGGAAAGGTTGAGGGCAAGAGGAGAAGGCAGAGACAGGATGAGATGGTTGGTTGGTATCACCTACTCAATGGACATGAGTTTGAGTAGACTCTGGGAGATAGTGAAAGACAAGGAAGCCTGGCATGCTGCAGTCTGTGGGATCGCAAAGAGTTGGTTGTTTTAATTTTGTCTATATTTAACTATTTTTCCTTTTTAGTTTTTTTTCTTTTGCTTTAATGTTTAAAGACTTTCTCCATTCTGAGAACAGAAAATATACACTCTTTACCTTTTATGTTCTGTCAAACTAATTCTTAGTTTCTTTTGAAATAAAAATGAAATTAATTATACTAATTTTTTAGATGTTTGCTATATTAGATAACTTTAAAAAAAACATGGAAGTTGAAGAAAGGGAATCTGCCCCACATCAGATTGTTGCAGTTGGAGTTCATTGGAACAGACAAATAGAGCATTTAATCAAAGAGTTCATGAACGACCCCTACATTGTGATCACGGCCATGGAAGAGGCTGCCCTCTATGGCTGCGTCCAACAGGTAGTGAGTTGTGGGTGTGCGTGGTGGGGGCTGGTGAGCACAGGCCAGTAACCTTTATTTATGGCTTAATATTTAAAGATTACTGCATTGATTTCATATACAAATCTGGAATTATGTATTTGAATTTCTATTGCTTTTTATACCTTCTTCTCTATTAAAATTATGACTTTCCCATAAAAAGGAAAACTGGAGCACCTTGAACATTTTTTAAAGTCCCACTGTTTTTGCGTTTCTTTACCAGGTAGTACATCTTTGCTTGGAATGTGAAAAAACTTCTACTTTACTCCAGACTCTTGATTTCACCCCAAGTCAGGCCCAGAAGACCTTGATCTTCACCTGTTCTGCAGCTGAGACAGAAACAGTGTGTAAGGTGAGCCCTGCCACGCATGAAATGTGCTTATGGCTTGTTTACACTGTGGCTGAATCCGGAGTCATCAGAGAATTACTGGAATAGTTAAATATTTGACAGGAAAATAAAATTTTATGAATTCGACATCGGAACAGGCTCTGCCATAAAGCAACACTGGCAGCAGTAAGAAAGGGCAGCAGGGCCTGACACAGAGCGCATCAGAGCCGAGGGGAGCCTGGCTGAGCGTGGGAAGGAGCCAGTGCATGGCCAAGTGGCGGCCCCCTCTGTCCCCTCTGTTTACGAAAGTAGAGATGATGACACTAAGCTGTATCACCATTTTAGCCCGAGAAGCCAAGTAAATTGGCCAAAGATTTAATCTAGTTGTGTATAAACACTAAAATGTAGAGATGAGGCCACATACAAAAGAAGCAGTAGTGCATCCACATTTCAACAAAAATGCACTAGGTGGTGTAGTGGAAAAACCCCTCTCGACAACAGCACCATAAATTTCATGTGTTCACATACATATCCCTACAGAGGTAAGTGTAGGTACACATAAGTATACACACACACACACACACACACACACGTATGCACACAGTATTTTAAAAGGAAGAAAATTTTAGCAAAATATTATTTGTTTCACTGAAACAAGTTTTTAGATATAAACGATAGAATTTTGAAAGCATATTTATTTAAATTTACAACCATCTCATTCTTAGAATTAGTGGATCTGTGAGGTAACCCCCTCACAGATAATTTTAAATGGTATATATTGATGTAATTGTTAATTATTGATGAAAAATTATCTCTTAAGTTTATATTCCTGAGTGTGAACTGGCCCCTATGGTTTTCATCTTCAGGTGGTAGAAAGCAATTCCATATTTTGCTTGAAAATGCATAATGAAATGATTTTTAATTTAAAAAGTGTTTCACAACAGTGGAAGAAGAAGTTAAGTTCTGGTTCTCACATTGTGTTAGGTAAGTATTTTAATTTTTGCTTCTATTTAGAGAAGGCTGAACTAATAGGAATTATTCTTTGATTGATTTATTTACCTCTTCTCCAAATTTCTTATTCTCAGATTTATTGAGAATGTATTAGTAATGTTAATTTCAAAGTGAAAATTAACTTCAATTAATTGATATTGAGGTGAAATTCAGGTGTCTCCAGGGCAGTGGTCAGCAACCCTTGGTCTAGATGTGTTCCCTGGAGTCAAGTTTAAGGATCACTGTCATATATATGTATGCCTGTGATGAAACTTGTCATCAGTGATCGCTAAATTGGTATTGGAAATACAGAAGTCAATTTGTATTGCTGCTGCTGCTGCTAAGTCGCTTCAGTTGTGTCCAACTCTGTGCGACCCCAGAGACGGCAGCCCACCAGGCTCCCCCATCCCTGGGATTCTCCAGGCAAGAACACTGGAGTGGGTTGCCATTTCCCTCTCCAATGCATGAAAGTGAAAAGTGAGAGTGAAGTCGCTCAGTCGTGTCCGACTCTTCGCGACCCCATGGACTGCAGCCCACCAGGCTCCTCCATCCATGGGATTCTCCAGGCAAGAGTACTGGAGTGGGGTACCATTGCCTTCTCCGCAATTTGTATTAAATAAGTGAAAACATTACATGGGTAGCTTAGATTTGTAATAGAGGCATTTTTCAAGTTAAAAAGGAGACTATTTTTTCTGAAATTTAATTACTGAGCTTTGAAGTTTTGGGAAAAGAAATGGGAAAGAAGTTTCCTTGTATCTCAACAGTAAAATGAAATAAATGTTTTGAAGTATGGTTCCTGGAATTTTCTCTGTGAAGTGCTTGTGGTAAAATTGCAGCCTCTTTTGAGATTATCATTTCTTTTTCTCCAGCCCTAACAGATGATTGCATCCCACTCTTGGCTATCACTGATGCCACGTGTGTTATTCACTTCAGCTTTCCTTCCTCACCAAAAATTTTCGGTGGACGCCTATATTGCATGTCTGATCATTTTCAGAGTTTAACTGAACAGGTTTGACTAATACTCATTATTTAATATTTCACTAGCATTTTATGTGTAACAACAAGCTTAGAGTCTGTAAAGTTTTATCATTTAGACTGGTATGGATGATTCACTTCCTTTATTCGCCCCCAATTTTAAGGGTTCTGCAGAACAGGGAGATAAAAAGACCAAATCTGTCTTGCTGCTATCGGAGAGAAATGCCTGCCATGCAGTTGGTGTCCTGCGCTACTTGGAGCGAGCGGATGCCAAGATCCCTTCAGAGCTGTATGAGTTTACTGCGGGGGTTCTGGAAGCCAAAGAAGATAGAAAAGCCAGAAGGCCTCTTTGTCCGTATCTTAAGGCTTTTGGTTTTTGCAAGTAAGCCAGTCATCTTTTTTTTGAAATACAATAGGCAGTAAACTGCACAGATGTTAAATTTGTAGCTTGAGGGTGGTTATATAGGTAATGCAACCCCTGGGAACCACACCCAGCTCTGAGGGACCCTCTTAGAGGTCCTCTCCATCTCCTTTCCAGTTTGCTCCTCCTCTGGAAGTAACCACTGTCATTTTATCTACCAACACTGACTAATTTTGTTAGGTTTCGAATTTTATGTAAATGGAATTGTGGTATGTGCAGCCAACTGTCTGTGGCATTCGTCCATGTATTGGCATTTTATTTATTTATTTTGTGGCTCAGAATTCCATTGTGTGATTAAATCTACATTCATTCTCCTCTGGATGGGCCTGCGAGTTGTTTTATGTATAAAGCTACTGTGAACACTCTTGTCCATGTCTTTTTGTGGAAATGTGCACCCATTTCTCTTGGGCGTCTACTTCGGAATGGGATTGCTGGGTCATGAGGCAGACGTGTTTAGCTTTGCCAAAGTGGTTCGTCACTTTATGATCCCATCAGTTGTTAGGAGAGAGTTTGAATTGCTCTGTATCTTCACCAACTCTTAGTGTTCATGGGGGCATGGAGTAGATCACTGTGATTTTCATATGTATTGCTCTTTTTTTTCAGAGACAGAAGGAACTGTCCTGACCGGCACCGTGTTAATCCAGAAGTAGACATACCAAGGAAGTTATCCAGCCAAACTCTACCGGTGCTTGGATACATAAAAGTAAGTTCTGTTAAAGATTCTTTGTCCAATGATTAATGGTTAGTTTTAATGAACAAGTTTCATTTTTGAGTGGTAGAATTTAATAGAATGTAATTATGACAGTATTAACGTACCTCCATTAATCTGACATCAGGTATGTGTTCTTATATGGTGCCTTATTTCAAGGTACCAGTTTGTTCAGAAAACGAAGGTTAAATTGGGAAGATAGATAAACCACTTAAACAATTTAAGGAATTTTTAGTTTTTTATATATATATATAAATATACTTTAAATTATATATATTGAAATATATGTGGTGGCTTCTCTTGTTGCAGAGCACGGGCTCAGTAGTTGTAGGGAACAGGCTTAGTTGCGCCACAGCATGTGGGACATTCCCAGACCAGGGATCAAACTTGTGTCTCCTGCATTGGCAGGCAGATCCTTACCACTGGACGACCAGGGAAGTCCTCGGTTATATTTTAAGAAAGAAAGTTGTTTACCTCTGGGGACTATTAAAGCTGATGTGAACACAGCCCTTTTCAGAACACAGCCCTTTTCAGAACATCTGTGACTATTCCTTTGGGGATATTCTGAGGTGCAAGTAGAATTACGGAGTTGAGTGGTCACTTTGCTGTGACTCTGTTTTATTGCTTTGCTTCTTTTAGAGTCTCAGTGTTCTGTTCTCGCCTTCCCTTTCCCCCTGAGCGGCATCTGTTGGGTTCGTTCATACTTGTGCTCCCCTCTTGTGTGGCTGTACTGTATTCGTTTCCCGGGGCTGTTGTACACAAATTTATTCTCTCCGTCCTGGAAGCCAAAATCAAAGGTGCCAGCGGGGGGCTGTGCTGCATCTGAAGACTCGCGAGGACCATCCTCCCCCGCCTCTCAGAGCTTCTGTTGACTCCCAGTGTTCCTTGGCTGTCTCAGCTCGTCTGCGTCCCTCCAGGCTATGCCTTCACCGCCTCATCGCTTTCACCTCTCTCTGTGCCTCTTACAAAGCACACTTACTGGTAGATGAAGGGCCCCGCAAGATAATCCACAGTAATCTCCTCACTTAGAGCTGCTTAATTACACCTTTTTTCCCAATGAGGTCACAGTCACACATCCTGGGAGCTAGCACAGAGACAGTTTTCTCTGGAGCAGATTGGGCGGGTGGGGTGACTCTCCATTCAACCCCAGTACAGTTTTTATTGCTGAAATGATTTTTTTCTTTAATTTCTAGTTATTTCCTAAGTTCTGTCACTTCATTCCTACAGTTTAAAATTGTAATTTATGTTGTCATTTTATATCATATATCACTTTTCTTAATTAATTAACTTCTTAATTAACAAGCTGAAAGGCAGTTTGTTTTGAAAGCAGAGGTTACAATTTTCATCTGTTTTGTGGATACATGTTCCTAGTGGCTTTCATTGTGTCTAGCAACTTATTCGGCTGCTTATTCTTTTTTATTTTATAACTTAATATGGAATTTGACCTTGATACTTTGCTGTTGTTCATTTTTAGATAAAATTCCTTTCCCCTAAATTTAAGGAGGCGATGTGGGTCAGGATTCTATAATTTCACAGAGTTTTCACTTCTGTTGTTTCCATGTCTTGCTGAAAAAAAAAAAATGAGAACACAGTTTCTGAGATGTTTGAAATGCCCTGGCTCTGTGTCCCTCCCCCAAGGTGTGTCTGGCCTTTCTCCTCCTTCATCTCTCTTGTCCCTGGGTGGACAGTGTGGAAATCTCATGGGCCCAGCCTTCCCCCACTGTCAGAGTGCATGGAAATGTTCCAGCGTCAGCCGCCCTCGTCACCCAGGCCCAGTGTGCCCTCAGTGACTACCTGCTGCCCTGTGGGGTCTTCCTGTTCTCAGTCCTTCAGGCACATTCTTGCCTCCCAGTGCCGCTTCCTGCACGGACAGAGACACCTTGCAGCTCTTGTGGTGTGGGTGGTTTTTACACATCTGCTCTTTTGTTATTATTATTTTAATTAATATATTTTATTTTTCAAGCAGTTTTAGTTTTACAGAAAAGCTGAGCAGAAAATACAGAATTCCCCTTTCACTCCCTCCTACCCTGACCCCACCAGTTGCCCCTATTGTTAATATTTTTCATTATTGTGGTACATGTGTGACATTGATGAGCCAATACTGATACATTATTATTAACTGAAACCTATACTTTAAGGTTCACTCCTTGCAGTGTTCCTTCTGTAGACTTTGCAAATGTATGGTGACACATGTAACCATTCCAGTATCACACAGAGGGCTTTCACTGCCCTGAAAATCCCATGTGCTCTACTCACCCTTCCCCAGAATTCCTAGCAGTCACCTATCTTTTTACCATCTGTGTAGTTTTCCCCTTTGCAAAGTGTCATATAGTTGCTGACATAGAGGGTGTAGGCTTTTTGAACTCACTTTTCATTCAGCATTTTGCATTTAAGACTCCTCCTTGCCTTTTTATGGCTTACTGGGTCATTTTTATTGCTGAGTGTGCTGCAGTTTATCCAGTCACCTACTGAAGGACATCTTGGCTGCTTCCAGTTTTCGGCAATTATGAATGAAGCTATGATTAATGCTCAAGGGCAGATTTTTATGTAGGCAGAAGTTACCTGGGTAAATACAAAGGAGAGTGACTGTTACCTATAATTGTATATAGTAAGACCATTTTGCTTTGTAAGAAACTGCAAAACTTTCTAAAGTGACTGTACCTTATTGCATTCCTACCAACATCTAATGAGTTTGTTTTCTGGATATGTTTACTGTTTATGGGCTTCCCTTGTGGTTTAGCTGGTAAAGAATCCACCTGCAATGCAGGAGACCTGGATTTGATCCCTGGGTTGGGAAGATCCCCTGGAGAAGAAAAAGGCTACCTACTCCAGTATTCTGGCTTGGAGAATACCATGGATGATATATATATATATATAGTCCATGGGGTTGCAAAGAGTCGGACATGACTGAGCAAATATCACTTTCACTTTACTGTTTATATTTCAGATAATACCCTTTTATGTTTTGAATGCAACAAATTACTTTGGTCGTATAGTTGATAAACATGAGGATCTTTGTGCAACTCTTAATGCTGAGATGAAAGAGTATTTTGAAGACTCCAGTAATAAAGCAACTGTTGAAAAGATGGAGAAATTTGGATTATATGGGTTAGCAGAAAAATCAGTTTTTCACAGGTAAAATGTCTCTCTTTCATCTCTACAAGTTGTGAAGCATAAGGTAACGTTAAATGGTATTGAATCCCTATTTTCATCTCTGTCCATCTGACCAGTGTGCATATACGGAGCCTGGCTGCCTCCCAGGAGGGTGGTGGCAGGGTCGTGTGCCCACATGCCCAGCTCAGCTCTACTCCTGAGCTCTTCGGCCATGGGACTGCTGAGCACAGAGCATGGATGACAGGTTGGCACTTATATGTGACCGTCATCGAGCTGTAACTGTCCTGCACACACGTGCATCTTTAACTCATGAATTCTTACAAATTCCCATAAAGTGACCACAGTTCTCATTTTACAGATAAGCTGACTGAGTCGTGGGCTTCCCTGGTAGCTCCGCTGGGAAAGAATCCACCTGCAATACAGGACACCCTGGTTCAATTCCTGGGTTGGGAAGATCTGCTGGAGAAGGGATAGGCTACCCACTCCAGTATTCTTGGGCTTCCCTGGTGGCTCAGCTGGTAAAGAATCTGCCTGCAATGCGGAAGACCTGGGTTCGATCCCTGGGATGGGAAGATCCCCTGCAGAAGGGAAAGGCTTACCCGCTCCAGTATTCTGGCCTGGAGAATTTCATGGACTGTATAGTCCAGGGGGTCACAGAGTCGGACATGACTGAACGACTTTCACTGTGTGTGTATCCTGAGCCCTGGCAAGGTTATGTGAGTTGTCTAAGGTCAGCTCAGGAAGCAGCAGTCAGCGTTCCATCCTGCCTCACATGGTGTGTGCTCCCATGTCTGCTGAATGCCACACCTGTCCTCTCTTGATGATAGCCCAGATCGAGAACCTTGGAACATTTAACTTGTCAGATAAAGGAATTTCCTCTTTTCAGAATGCTGTACTATCTTTTATACATAGGTATGAAGTAAAAGTGAAAGTGTCAGTTGCTCAGTCATGTCTGACTCTTTGTGACCCCATGGACTATAGTCTGCCAGGCTCCTCTGTCCATGGAATTCTCCAGGCAAGAATCCTGGAGTGGGTAGCCATTTCCTTCAACAGAGGATCTTCCTGAACCAGATATCAAACCCAGATCTCCTGCACTGCAGGCAGGTTCTTTACCATCTGAGCTACTAGGGAAGCCCTAATACTTGGATTAAATAAATAAATCACGGCTAAGTGCTCTTGCTGACTCTAGCTATTTTATTTCTAGTATGGAGTTAAGCCATGCAGTTTAGGGGAAACTGCTGTGTGGTTTGCTTTTAGCAAGTAAGCTGAGGCGACATGAATTTCCCTTTGGGTCTCTGTGTTAGTCTGAGGCCACTGTTGTTCTGCAGGGTTCAGGTGTTGGAGATGAGCCAGAAGGAGGACACGTGGGCCCTGGATAATGTCCTTGTGAAATTCATAGACGAAGGCAGGACTGGACTCGTCACAAGAGACCAGTTGCTGCACCTCCCAGAAAGTTTCCACACGCTGCCCCCCCAGGCTGTGGAGTTTATCGTTTGTAGAGTGAAACCCGCGGACAATGAAATTGAATGGAATCCAAAGGTGGGTTATTTGGGCTTTTTGTAGTTGTTGACTCTAGAATATATTTAACCCAGAATAAACATAGAGTTGAGGTATATTTGGATTTGGAGTACCGGGTTTGGATGAAATGTTTCGTGTTTCCGGGCAGGGATGCACTTCCCAGCGCAGTGCTCTGAACGTAGCTCTGAACCCTCAGAGGGGTGCCAGACATGATTGGCCATCATTATCGATAGTGCTTCCAGACTTAGAGTTGGTATAAAATATGCACTGTACTAAACAAAAACTGACTGTCACTTAAAGAGAATAAACGGTACAAGCAGCTACAAGAGTGGATGCCCCTGTCACCTCTCTGGAGGGACCAGGTAATTCCACTGGAGTTGGGAAGATGGGCAAGGAAAGAGAGAGAGTCCAAAAAAGCTTCCAAAGGAAGGGACGTTTGCCCTGGGTCCTTCAGAACAGGTAGCTAGGATGTCACCAAGTAGACCGGATAAGGCATTGAAGGCAAAGAGGCCCACCTGTGCCAAGACATGGAGCACACGACTGTCCCAGGTAGGCGGAGAGACCAGGCAGACAGTCTTGCTCATCATCAGAACAGTGACTTTAAACTGTTAAACAAGGCTTTTAATTCTTCAGAGGAAGGTTACGTTTCATACGGTCTGATTAATAGGATATGAAAGAAGCCATTGTAGATGGCAAAGTAAAAAGGTTGGGTTGTAGACAGGGGCGCTGAGGACAGATGCAAGGTGCATCCTGAGTGCAGGTCCATACTGTGGATGCCCCACGCCGCGTGTTTCCTAATGTGGATGCACACCTCTCATTCCTCTGCCAGCTGTCAGCCTGTCTTTAAATGATGGATGTTTATTTCTTTAGAAGTTAGACGAGAGTGAGAGAGAGAGTCCCACTGGTAGGGGAGACCAGGGCCCTCAGCCCCAGCGTGTGCCCTCCCCCCAGGGAGCAGCAGCAATATTGTGTGCTTGGACTTGGCACCTGTCCTCATCCATCTCTGCTGGTGGTTACCCTTGTTGGTGTCAGGGCATTATGGCCTCCATAACCTGCTTCGTGGGGTGGTCGTGAGGCTCAAATGAGAGGCGCGGAAAAGCTTCTTGTGAAACTATTGAGCACATACAGAATTAAGTATTTCCTTAAAGCAGATAAGATAAATTTACTTATGTGTATTTTTTTTTCAGGTTACTAGGTACATTCATCATAAAATTATTGGAAAACTGCATGATGCAAAAGTGATACTGGCTTTAGGAAATACAGTTTGGATTGATCCAATGGTAAGAATGCCGTTTTCTTGAAAAGAAACGTGTTTGAATGTGCTCAGCCCCTAAGTCATGTCCGACTCTTTGCGACCCCATGGACTGTAGCCTGCCATGGGATCTTCCAGGCCCCTGAAATTATCCAAATTAGTCTAACCTGTTGCTTAAATACCTCTTTGCCTCACATCAGTGGAGGCTTATTTGATAAGGAAGGGCTCTGTGTGAAGGAGAGCTTGTCCCGTGTTACTGGGGTCATGAATGTGTGGTCATGGGTTTTATGGTTAAGGGAATCTTCTATGTTGTAACCCAACATTCACAGGCATGTGTGTATAAACCGCATATACTCACACGTGCAACCAAGAGGAAATTCGTCAAACTGTTGTTAGTGCATGCGACAGCCTCTGCCGTTATGGTTCTTTGCCAGGCGTCAGTTGTACACCGTTAGACCCCTCTCACAGCCCTCTGCCCACAGCGGTGGGAGACCCTGGGGCAGTCCCTGCCCCCCAGGAGCACAGCCATGTGCTGGTCGAGCTGTGAATGGTCTTAAAAGTGGTCAACAGTGTGGAGGATTCCATCCTCGGGCTTTCCAAGACAGGTTTTATTGTGTTCATGGTTTCTACCTCATCCATTCACCAAATACTTGTTGAACACCTCCTGTGTGCCCGGACCTGTATGGGGCACTGGGGTTCCTCGCATAAACAGACAGCTGCCCTGCGGAGCTGCTGCGGGGGTGGGCAGAGAGACAGAAGGCGAGGCCAGGGCCTCGGGCGCCCCCTCTGAGATCTGCACTCAGGCCAGCAGCGTCTCTACTCTGCTTGCACCCCGGGTATTCTACTTTTCATTTCAGAGTTTTGCTCTGTTAGACTTAAATCTTAATTATTATGATTATTTATAATATTTAAAGGAATTCAGCTCATAAAAGCTGTTGTGTTAAAAGTTTTTTTTTTTTTTTCCCCCCTAAGAGTGAAAAAGACTTAACACTGAAAAAGATGAGTTTGGGTATAAGATTTACAAGTAAGAGGAGACAATGATTTTTAGAAGGGAAGGTAGAGACCACCAGTGTAGGTAAATAAAGAGATTGGGGGTGACGTCATAATAATATTGTGGTGGTTCTTTATTATAGAAATAAAATGGAAACTTTATGAATAAGCAAGGATTTTTTTAGAACTACAGCCAAGAGAATGAAGCAAAAAAAAAAAAAAGAAAACCTACCTGGCAAATATACTTCCTCAGCTCCAAAGTGTAACCGTGTCAGTGACACCTTGGAGGAGAAACAGACATACCCCACCGCCTTCTCCCTCTGCAGCAGCATGGTCCCTAGCCTGAGAGGGGAAAGTTTCTTCCCTGTTCCTGGGTGGGAGAGCGCCCCCAATTCCTGGTCCCTGGGGAGGTGCGCCTGGCTTGCTAGCCTGGTCTGCTCCCCCAACCCAGGAAAGTCCTGGGGCCACGCCTCCCACCAACAGGAAGCAGACAATTGCAGATTTCCATGTTTTACTTAATTTTGTGTAAACTGAAATGGATGAGAATATTTTGGTTGCAGAAGAATAACAAATGGAGGAAACTGTCCAAGATACAGGATCTAGGCCTTGGCATAGGCCCTTTCTGGGCCTCTCTGGAGCCTGAGCCTTCTTGTTAGGAGAGGTGAGAGTATGCGACGGAAAATCAGAAAGATCTAAGAGTTGTGTGTGTGGTTACAGCATCATGGATGGGTCTTGTCTGGGGTTTTACCCCAGGACTTGATCTTGGCCCCTGCTCCACACCTGGTCCTATTTCCCCAGTACAAGGCTGGGTTCTGGAAGACTGATGAGGAGACCCTTGCACGTGGTGGCATGCACCCTGGTGCATTGAACCCTGCACAGTGAGATAGGGAGGCCATGAGAAAATGTTTGTGATTCATCTAAAGTTCTAAGTGTGGTTCTTGTAAACTTTGTATTTTTTCTTTGATTCAAGGTGCACATTACAAAACTTTCAAACTTGAAAACGTCTGTCATTGATTATAATGTTCGAGCTGAAATTTTGTCAATGGGAATGGGCATTGACAACTCAGAACATGTAGAACAACTGAAAAAATTATACAAAGGAGCTAAAATGCCATCTTTTGAAGAAAGCCTGAACCAGACCCTGTAAGTGGAATTTTGTCTCCCTTTGGAAGAGCTGTTTTGTGGAAATAGAACTCACAAGTGGTATGAACATTTTTGCTGAAAGTAGAGTAGTCTAATGAGTCTCTGTGTTCCCATCACTCAGTAATTACCAACATTTGGGGAGTCTGATTTTATTCACACTCCAGCCCACACTTTTGTTTTTGCTTAACTATTATAAAACAAATTCCAAATATAGTATTTCACCATATTGCTTACAGATTGAACTTTCGTTAACTTTTTATTGACAGCACACATCCAGAAAGGTGCACACATCCAGAAAGTTACCCACATAGCAAGTATGGCTTGATGGTTTTCTGAGCATGGAAACTAGGCCAGATCAGAAACAGGGTGCCACTCAGAGCTGCCTCCTGGTTCTCCCCAAGGGCAGCCGCCTTCCAGACACGAAATCACGTGGCTGACTCTTCCTGGCTCGTTCTCTGCGTGGAGCTACGCAGTGTGTCTCTTGTGTCTCCTGGTGTCTTTACCTGTTGCTTGTGGAAGTCATCCATGTCGTGCGTGCAGCTGTAGACCATGGATTCCCATTGCGGCGTCATATTCCGTTGTATGAACACAGTGTGATTTATTTCCCCATTCTGTTGGTGGGAGGAATTTCCAGGTCTGGGCCGCGTCCGGTGGCACTTTAAACATTCCTTCGGCGTGCGCTTTGGTGCATTAATGAATGTATTTTTGACGGAATGGAATGGAAACCGCTCAACAGTTTTCCGGATGGGTTGTACCCGTTTCATGTCCACAGCAAGATGAGAGGCTTCCGAAGTCTCTGAGAGAGTATACGGGCAGCCCCGCGGGAGGACTGGACCCAGCCTGTGTGTCCACCAGGACTGGCATCAAGAGCTCCTTTCACTTGAAACAGTGGACACCTAGTAGAAAACAGGACAAAAGATGTGAACAGACACTGCACAATGTCCAATTCACTGATTAGCTGTCCAGTAATTAATATGTGAAGGGTCCTCAGGCTCATTACTCATCAGGGAAATGCAAGTTAAAACCACAGTGGAGCAGTACCGCTTCATAGCCATGGGAAATGAGAGAAAGGGAATACCAAGTGTTGGCGAGGATGTGGAACAACAAAAGGCTTTAAAAAACTTGACTGAAGTGCTGTTAGCACAGCTAGCAAAACTATCGGTAATTTCTTAAATTGCATTTTAATTGTGTTAAAATATACATAACAATTTCTCACTTTTGGTTTTTTCAAAGTGTGGTAAAATACACATAAAATCTATCAGTGTAACTATTTTTAAAAAATTTTATTGGAGTGCTGTTGCTTTACAATCTTCTGTTTCTGCTCTATAGCAAAGTGAATCAGCTATGTGTATACACATATTGCCTCTTTTTTGAATATCCTTCCCATTTAGGTCACCACAAAGCACTGAGTGGAGTTCCCTGTGCTATACAGTAGGTTCTCACTAGTTACCTGTTTCATACATAGCAGTGTATATACGTCAGTCCCCATCTCCCAATACATCCCACCCCCTTCCACCCTTTGGTGACCGTATGTTTTTTTCTCTGTGTCTTTATTTCTGCTTTGCACATAGGTTTGTTTATCTGTCCCATTTTTCTAAGATTCCACATATATGTGTTGGTATACGATGTTTTTCTCTTTCTAATATGAAGTGTACAATGCAGTGGCAGTACGTTCACATTGTTGGGTAACCATCAGCACAGTCCATTTGCAGACGTTTCAACATCCCAGCCAGACACCCTGTGCCCAGTAAGCCGCAGCCCCCTTTCTTCTGTCCCCTCAGCCCCCGGGAGCCTCCTCTGGGCTTTGTTTCCAGTCATTTACCTATCCTGGGCACCTCACACAAACGGAATCATACAACATTCGTCCTTCTCTGTCTGGCTTATTTCACTTCGCATAATGTTTTCAAGGTTTATCCATGTTATAGCAGACGTCAAAATTTTGTCCTTTTGAAGGCTGGAAAATTTTGTTTCCAGTCATTTACCTATCCTGGGCACCTCACACAAACGGAAGCATACAACATTCGTCCTTCTCTGTCTGGCTTATTTCACTTCACATAATGTTTTCAAGGTTTATCCATGTTATAGCAGACGTCAAAATTTTGTCCTTTTGAAGGCTGGAAAATCTCCCGCTGCCTGGCTGTAGTGGCCTTCCCTGGTGGCGCTGCATTTTGTTATCCATTCAGCTGTAGTGGGTATTTGGCTGCTGTGAATAGTGCTGCTGTGAACACTGGTGTGCAGCTAAGTTCCTACTTCCAGGCCTTCTGGAATTTCTGGATCGAACGGCAGTTCTGTGTTTCAGTTTTTTAAACAGATAACCTGTTTCCACAACAGCTAAGTGTTGTATTCCCAGCAATGCACACATTTCCCATTTGTTCCACATTCTGGCCTAGAAATCAGCCTGAGGTGAAAGCTTAGGGTCGTCTTAGGACTTTTCTGAGCGAGTGTCTTGTCTTGGCTCCAGACAGCTTAGAAAGGACTACACAAAGCATTCACAAGGTCAGCTCTGCCCTCTCTGGCTGCAGGGGTGGAGCTGGGGGAACAGGAAGGTCTTTCAGTGTTACCTAGAGGGAAATAGGAACTTGGAGTGTCCTAGTCCACCGTTTTGTTTTGGATGCTGGAATATTTCTTCAGTCTAACTTTTAATTGAAGTTGTCCGTAGGTAAAGTTGAAATTTTAAAATTCATTCATTTATTCAGCAAACATTTATTGAGCGTCTACTAGACATGCAGTAGTGAACTAAATAGACGAAGGACTCACATTTTAATGGGGAGAGAAAGACGATAAAGATGTTACAGAGATACATAGGGGATCAGATGGTGGTATGTGAGATGGAGCAGATTAACGCAGGAAGGAAGGGAAGGTGGTTTGGGGTCTGAGATGGTGCGCCAAGACACTAGAGCTGAGTCCTGACCCAGGCAGATGTCGAGAGGTGAAGACCCGAGTGGGCAGGAGAAGGCTTGGTTGTTCCTTGGTTCCAGGAACAGAGAGGGAGGCACAGCGATCAGAGGAGTAACCAAGCGGAGAGTCCAGGTGTGAAGGGTGCAGTGGCACCGGAGTCGGGTTTTGCTGGACCCTGCGGCCAGTGCAAGGAGTAGGCGCCTCGGAGGAGGAAGTGGGGCCGTGAGAGAGTTGTGAGCAGAGGAAAGACTTACTAATCAGAGCCCCCTGGGCTGCTGTGTTGAGAAGAGACTGGAGGGGACGAAGCCTGTGCCCGGAGTTGGGGACAGGATGACTGTGGCTCAGACTGGGATGGTAGTGTGGAGGTGGGCGAGGTAGCCAGTGTCTGAATGTACCTGCATGAGAGTGTGGTCTCAAGGGTGTGGTCAGCAGACGCTGGGTGTCGAGAGCCAGCTGAGGGGCCTCTAATGCTGAGAGGTGGCCGGCAGTGGGCATCTGAGAAGGTGCAGCCTGGAGCCAGCTGGGGTCAGGGGGAGCGTCAGGATGGCAGTGAAGAAGGAGTTTCACGGAGCAGGGAGCCGTGAGCTGCATGGTGCTCCTGAGGCCACTTGAAATAAGGACTGAAAACTGACGGGCGGATTTAGTGCTGTGATCGTGGGAGACATTGAAGTGTTCCTAAATTATTGCTCTGAGTAGGGGAATTTCAGAGAACATGGCAAAGACGAAAGCTGTCTGAAGTTTATAGGGTTTTCTGTCTTAATAAAATTGGGTACCTGGTGGGATTAGAATGTTTTGGTTTCTGTATACTTTCAGGAAACAAAAATGGTTCCGTGCTTGCTTGCTTTTTCTTTTCCTTTTTGCTGTGCGGGTGTTCTTTGCTGCTCGGGCTTTCTCTGGTTGTTGCAGAGCGCGGGCTGCTGCTCGCGCGGTGGCTTCTCTCGCTGCAGAACACAGGCTCTCGGTGCACGGGTTTCAGTAGTTGCAGCCCTCGGGCTCTCGAGCACAGGCTCAGTGGTTGTGGCTCACGGGCTCAGTTGCCCTGCAGCCTGTGGCATCTTCCGGACCAGGGATGAGACCCATGTCCTCTGCACTGACAGGGGGACTCGTATCTACTGCGCCACCAGGGAAGTCCTCCATACTTACTTTTGAGATATTCTTCTCAAACTGAAGATGCCACTGCAGTTGAGTAGGTTTACTCAAGACAAAGGGGGATCACTTGCAGGAAGCCCCACAACTGCTGTTGAGCCCCGGCTCTGAACCAAGCACTCTACTCAGTGCCTGGCACAGAAGACTCTGCAGTCGCACCGGAGAGCTGGACACCTGTGGTCATAAGCCTGGAGGGAAGTGCAGAGACCACGGGAGCTACAGGGGAAGCTTGCCTCCCAGGAAGGGACTCCATTTCCGGAGATGAATAGCAGCTGTGTGTTTGCTGGACCAGAATCGAGGCACATGACGCCATTCTTACACCAGATTGGAAAGGGGGACGGAGTCGGGGCCTGAGAGGTTGACAGACACGGGGGAGTGTGTATAATTGTGTCATTCTGAGTCATCAGGACTGAGACGATAGTGGCAGCGTTGGCTGTTCAAGGATGTTTCTCAGAGAGCAGCCAGCTCAGAGGGGAGGAGACGTGAGTTTCAGGTTATTGAAGGTATAAATCTAGAGTGCAGGAAAGTGGATGGGGAGGCTCTGATTTGCTGGTGTTTGAGGACAGTCACGACTTGTGTAAGTGTGGGAGGAGGAAGGAACTGATCCCCAGTAAATGAGGGCCAGGAGGGGGAGGTCAGAGCCGTGGCAGAAGAGGGTGGGCGACGGAGGGTGTAAGGCTGCACAGTGGTGAGGGGAACAAAGCCTGAGAAAGGGGTCCATGCCTGAGTGGTTGGACCACGGGACACTGCCCTCCATGCCACAGGCTTCATATGTGTCAGTCAGACGTGCCCTTGGAGACACACATGCACGCTCCCTACCCATAGGGGTGTGTATACATGTGTTTCTATAGGTTTGCTCCTTTAAGCTTCAATTAACTCAAAAGGGATGCGCAAGAAATGATTTATGTTTTCTCCCTTGAGAAAGGAAATTGGTGACTGGGGAACAGAAAGGAGGGGAGAGACTTTTCACTGTGTAGACCTTTCTGTCTGTTTCTAAAATACTGAACCACATGTATGTGGTTACCTGTTAAAACAACCATAAGAAAACCACAATTTTTTATAAGAATGAGATTGCCCTCTATATATTGATATGGTGCAGTTGCCAGTTATTAAGTACAATAAAGTAAGGGATAGAAAAGTGAATGTAATGTAGTCGGTTCCCATGTGTTTAAACATGTGTGTGTGTTTTAGACAGAAAGATACAGAGGGCAGTGTTTGCTTTTTCTTGCAAGGAAGGTTCCTAGCAATAGATCCAGAGTGGTAAGAGGGTGTCTAGGAAGCTGGGACAGGAGAGGAAAGGAGATGGCTTGTACTTTCTGCTCTTTTATCCTCTTTGAAGTGGGCAGTGGTGCATATAATTCTCAGAGTTACGTGATTTGAAAAGAATTTTATTTTGGCAAATGAGTTCCCGCACCTGTTGGATGATGCATGTCGATCAGCCACTCGGCACCTGACGCAGTCGTGCCCAGAGCTGGCTGGCCTGCCGGTCGTCTGTCAGTGAGCCGTAAGTTCTGTGCAGGTTTGACTGCTGTAGGAGGCACTTCTCAGCCACGTGTGGCTGGCCTGCCTCCCTCTTCTTGCTGGAAATCCTTGTAGGGAGCCAGATTCTTCCTGTCTCTTCATCTCACGGTTCACATCTGCCTTTTCCGCCCAGGATACCTTCTTCCAGAGAAGACAGTGCTTGTCTGCCGAGCACACGGCAAGAGGACCAGGACTCAGAGAGAGGAACTGACTCCAAGACAAACTCAGAAAACCAAAACCATGGTTGGTTATTTAAAAGATGGGTAATTTAAAATCACTAATGCTTGGAAATTTTCTGATGTTTAGGCTTTCCACTTTTAGATGAATTAGAAGGTGATATAAACTGATGTTACCTAACTTTCTATTTTTGACAATTCAGCTTCCAGTTTTTTTTTTCTGTAACTTTTTTCCTTTTTGTTATTTGAGGTATAATGCTCATCCAGTAAAAGTGCACGGATCTTAAACATACAGAATTTTCCTGTGTATACATGTCCATTACCCTACCCAGGTCAGGCTATTGGCCATTTCCAGAATCCCAGTGGTCTCCCTTATGTACCCTTCCTGTCTGTAACCCTGCCTAGGAGCTCCTGTTCTTGCTTGTGATACCATCAGTATTGCTGAATTGGAAGCACATGGTATACACTCTCGTGTCTTCTTTCATTCAACATTATGTCTGTGAAATTCATCTAGATTATCGTGAGTAGCAGTGGTACTTTATTGCTGAGTTGTATTCTGTGATACGGGCTTCCACTGTGGCTCAGCTGGTAGAGTCTTCCTGCAATGCGGGAGACCTGGGTTCCATCCCTGGGTTGGGAAGATCCCCTGGAGAAGGGAAAGGCCACCCACTCCAGTACTCTGGCCTGGAGAATTCCATGGATCGTATAGTCCATGGGGTTGCAAAGAATCAGACATGACTGAGCAACTTTCGCTTTCATTCTGTGATATGAATATACTGCAATTTTATTTCCCCATTTGTCTGTTGAAAGACATTGTTTTCAGTTTTTGACTAATGTTAACAAGCCCCTCATAAACATTTTTGCTCAAGTCTTTGAAAGCCTCAGACGTTTTAGACTGAGAATTTCCATTGCACTGATTTACAAGGGGTTATGTGCTGCGGTGGTCCTTGCGTGTACTGACTGCTGCTCTGTTAGGGGTGCCAGCAGGTCGAGATGGCAGGGACACTGGAGCAGGGGTGTCCTATGGCCAACAATTACATGTGGTCCTTTTTCACAGAGTTTACATTCCCAGTTGTTTAATCATAATACTGGTCAAGGTAAATAGTGCTTTTCTTAATCTAGTATTTGTTTTATTAGTTACAATAACTGATGTACATTTTACTTTTTTAAAATTGTTCTTTGCAACTGGATACTTTGGTTACTATGAAGTTTATGCTCATATTCTTAGTAGTTCAACTAAAAGTTGCATAAAATGCCAAAAGTACGTAATATATATATATTATATATATAATGGAGTCGTATATACATGTTATTTGTAATATATATGTTATATATATGTATAAATATTATAGAGTCACATATAAATAACCTATAGGAAAATTTGACTTTTTGGACAGAAACTTTACCTAAAAACACTGGAGGTGCTTCCATTAACAAAACTACAGAGCCGCCGAAAAGGTATGCTCATTGTTGGGGTCTGCTTTCCTTACTTGCCTAGCAAATACACAAAGATGAATATATAATCCTCTTCCCTTTCTTCCAGCTTCCACCCACAAATAAAATGGTTCCAAAAAGAGGATGTGGTCATACTGAAGATAAAAATAAGGAATGTAAAAGATTATAAATGTAAATACTTTAGAGATAGAGTTGTTTTCAGGTGGGTTTATGTATAGCTTATAAAACCAAATAGAAATAATTTCTAATGTTTTAAAAGGCTGACTTTATTCCTTTTTGTAAATCTAGTGCCTGGGTAGGAGAGAAATTTTACTTGGCTGATTTGGAGCTGCAAGCCAACATAATAAAAGATGATTGCAAATGCATAATTAAATATGACGAACCTGTAATCACTCTTGCAAAAGAGCAAAGGGAATCTTGGTGTGGCTTACTCAAACAGAGGGTGAGTGGAAGTCAGCCATGCTTGGTCTTAACACCCTGAGTTTGTTTTATTCTCTCAAGTAATGTAAATTGTTATGTTGAACAGAATCCCAATGTGGCTTTTGATTTTGATCACTGGGAAGACTGTGATGAGGATAAGGAGGATAGCCACTTTGCCAAAGGTAAGAAGAGGTGCACCCACTCCCCAGGAGAGTCGTAGGACCTGAGCGTCATGGGGGTGGACGCAGATTTCAGGAATGCAGCCTTTGTAAAAATGGGCCATTACTGTAAAGCCCTTAGGTGTTAGTTTTCTCCTTGTGGTTGATCTTGGTGCTAAATGTTCTGCTTTGAGGAGTATCGACTCTTGGTTATAAGTATACCTCCTTATAACACTTGTACAAATATTTAAAACCTAGGAAAATAACTTACCCATATTCAGGCAAATTTTACTTGCATGTTTCTTGCTTAAAATCATGAAAACTTGAGTCACAAAATATAGAGCTAGAACCCAAGAGACTTTTTCTGCAATGACCAAAATAATGGGCGTGGGGGAAGATTTGCTAATGAATCTGTAATTATTAACATTTTTTAATAATATCTACCTCTCTTAGTTGTAAATTCTAAAAACCTGTCCTGCAGCGTGGCAGGCTTGGTTGAGACCAGTGACACAAGTTCGGATGAAGATGAAAGTGAGAGTGAATGAGAATGTGAATTAAAACCTGCAGAGCAGCCAGAGGCTTCTGAACAGAAATGGATATTGCTATGTGACCAGAAGCTAAGAAGATGGGAAGTCACATTCAGACCTTTTCTCCCTCAAGGATCAAGCGTTATTGTGGCACTGGGATTAGTAATGGTGAGAAATTCTTAACTGATAGGAAAATGAGTTGATGATGAGACTCTGGGAGGAAGGTGGAAGCAGAGGCACGGTGAGTGCTGGGCTGTCCTGCTGGCCGCCTGCCGTGAAGCCCCCCTTGACACTCAGGTTGAGTGATGCAAGCCAGGCGTTCAGGTAACGAACTGTACCACCTGGAGTTCATTGTTGTTGTTTTTTCATCTAGACCTGTGTTTGGTACACTCTTAAAACCTGATCTTGCACATATTAATTGAGATTTCTTAAAATTCATATTCTGCACTGCTTAAGAGACCTTTTCAACGGCTTCCCTGGTAGCTCAGATAGATAAGAATCTGCCTGCAGTGCAGAAGACCTGGGTTTGATCCCTGCTTCTGGAAGATCCCCTGGAGAAGGAATTGGCAACCCACTCCAGTGTTCTTGCCTCAGTTCCATGGGCGAAGGACCCCGGCAGGCTACAGTCCATGGGGTCGCAAAGAGTCAGACATGACTGAGCAACTAACACTTCACTTCACTTTCAGCCATGAGTTAGTTGGCATTCAACATAACTGTGTGTGTGCTAATGTTCCTAGTAGCCGTTACATAGTGATAGCTGGTTACCCAGGGTAAGCTGATACCTTGCGAAGAGACAATCCAAGGGTGAGAATGGGCTTGCCTCAGCAATAGCAGCCTGACCCAGGGCTTTCTGGAGGGAAAGCTTCTGAAGTACCCTCGGAACCTGCAGCGTCCGGGACAAACAGGACACAGGTCTCTCTCCAGTGGAAACTGAGGAGGACTTGTGCCTGGAGGCAGTGCTCAGAATACCTGCACATGGTGAGCCCTGCAAACATTCATGGCCTCGGCCTGGGGCGAGGCTTCAGCACCCACAGTCATGGGGGCATCAGGAAATGTGCATTTGCCATGAGCACCTCAGTGTGGGACTGCCCAAAGCCTGGCTCTCCACGTTAACTGGAGAGTTAGACGGTGAGCCGCTGGCCAGTTCACACCCCGTGCACTGCTTCAGCGTGGGCCTGGCAGCTTTGCCTAGAACTGGAAAATAACATGACAGAACATGACTGTTAGGACAGCCCCCAGAATCTTTATTCTTTTTTACACATCAGAAAGCACAGGTGCCCACGTTTCTATATGTCCCAGGTACGAAGCACCACCTGAACGGGAGGTAAACTTTGTCGTCGAGCTGTCTTGTCGAGTCCCATGAGCAGGCGTGAACTGTCCTCTTGCTCTCAGTTTCCTCATCTGTAAAATAAGACGGTCTGCTTCTTGGCGGGCATTGCCCAGCTGTGCGGCCTGGAGCGCTGCTGGGTGGAGTCATGCCGCTGCCCTCTGGGGGGCGGACGTGGTGTCCAGCCTGGACAGCTGCCAGGATCTCATCCTTGCTGCCGCTGTGAGCCCGTGGTTGACTGGCAAGTGTCCGATTGGCATGTGAGGTGTACCGGCGGTCCTTTTTCCTGGCTAAGCTGGGCAGGCTCTTCGGGAAGTTGTGGTGTCTTTGCTGGCAGAGGTTCTGATTCTGTGCAGCTCTTGTAACATTCTTACCCCGTGTAGTTTCAGTAAATGCAGCTTTCGCTCCCAGCGGGGAGGCCTCTGGGTCGGTGGCCAGGCCTCCCGAGCTGCACTGGCTTCTTCCCTGAGGTTGCTGGCCACCTGCAGTGTATGCGCCATTGCATTGTCCCGTAGAACACAACACATAATAATAGCAAGCAGCAGAGCAGCTGTGTGCCCAGGTGCAAGCGACGGGGCTTCCTGTTCTCAGAGAAGATGTAACATTGATTCTCTCCTGTGGGTCACTAAGAGCTGAGTTAAAGTATTGGGCAGAGGATGGCTACATGTTTAAATTTCTTTTTTCAGACATTTAAATTTATGACTATTTGAAGTTCTAAATTATGTTCTGTAAGATACAGGACTACTGGCTTGTGAAATGTAAACAATTACTCATTGTTTTTTTTTGTTGTTCTCTACTATTAATATGTACTGATTTCATGTTTTGGGAAATTTTCTGAAATGCATGGTAAAAGTACCTTTGCATGCTTCTAAAATTACTTATGTTCTTCGTTTTGGTGTGAAAGTCTTCTGCAATGTATCAATAAAATTTCAGTGTTTTCACGGAAATGTTATTTTTTCTATTCTTTTAAACCATATTTTGTCAGGAGTGCCAAATGCAATTGAATTTTATATACCATACTTCCTGGTTTGACTGAAATACCAGTGAAGGTTGTCTGGGGACCTGTGACACTGAGCTTCTTGTGGACACAGGCTGTGGGTGGTCCTGGGCAGTCAGCTGTGCCCACAGGCCTTGACAGCCAGCCTGGGATGGACCTGCCCCGTGTGCCCCGTGCGCCCCGGGTGAAAGACAGGAAGGGGTGGGGGTAGGTAGGAAAGCATTCGTACTTGAGTATTTTAAAAATCTATTTCAATCAAAGCAAAGTTTCATCAATTTTATATTTAAATGTATACATGTGTGTGTGTATATACATATACATGTTGTATATGTGTGTGTGTATATATACATATATGTACCCTGCTGATGATGGAGCTGAAAGAACACCCTTCATTGAAGTAGGTGTGATGTGCCCCTTGCTAGAGTCACTGTGTGGTGCCAGTGGCTCTGATTTAGTCCTTCCCGCCACCACCGTTCTCCTGGGTTATCTCCTTGCCTGCTGATTTCAGCCAGCACCCACCCAGGGAATTAAGGATAGCTAAAAATAATAGTATCATACATGTGTGAATGTTTTTTTTTTTTTTTTTCCTTAAGAAAAACATCAGGAAGAAGTAACCACAAATATTGCTTACAAAAATAAGTTCATCACAGCTTGGATTTGGCACAAGAGGCAGAGCTTTTTACTCTGGAGCTTCCTCTGGGGGGACGACTTCCATCAGCATCTGAAGGTGCATGGTGAGAGGCTCTAGGGGGGAAGTGCAGTTAGAAAAGCGTCATTAAAAATCAGCTTCACCCCACTTATTGGTGAGCAGTGATACTGTTACTCCTTGGTGATGTGTCTCCTGTTAGAGCCTATGCTCGGGGGACACAGGTAGGTAGAGATGGGCAGACCCATCCTGGGAGCTATGGTGGTTCTTTGGAGATAAGTTATTTCCCATTAAAGCATTAGGAACCTGCTAAATATTTTACTGCCACCAAACCATTTATAGGAAAAATGTGAATGACTCAGTTATATGTGTATATTTAACTATTTACCACTGACCAAGGCTGAATATGTAGTCTGAAATCACTTAGTTGGCGTCTCCTTTAAAATACAGATGGTTCATTCTCTTTGCTTCCTTAATTCTAACTTAACAGGTTTTGTTGGGACCAGCTTGGCTAAACACTCAAAGCTGAGAAATAAGGCATATTTGGGTGGGGCCTTTAGGTTGTAAGTTATCCTGGCTAGATTCTCTGTCAATATAATCAAATGCAAGTCCATTTTCAGAGGCATAGGCAAGTGTGGCCAGTTTTCTGCTAGTTATTAACCTTTTCTTTCATTTTTGTAGTAGAGCACCAGCAACCCCTCAGCTTTAGGCTTAGATCAGCATAAAGAGGTTGGAGGCAGGAGGAGCTCTTTCAAGAAAGGAGCAAAGTCCTTGGGAAATAATAGAGGCCACAGGTGGACCCCAGGAGTGTCACGCAGAGGGGAACAGGTCACGTGTCCTCCCAAAGAGGAGATGAAATTTTGTTCGCTGCGTGAGACCCTGTGACAAGAATGTCCTGGTGGCATCTGGACAGATGAGGCTGTGGGGTGTTGGGCTTGCCTTGCTTCACTAATAGCACACCGGTTCCCCGGTTGATACTTACTTGAGATTTTCTGAGCCCATCCAAACTTATAGTGGACAAAAAGGAAATAAAATACAAGGCCGCTCAGCATGAACAACACACAGTAGAGATACTCCCACGCAGGTGTGCTGATGATTGGGGCCAAAACCAAAAACACGGATAAGAGAGTCACCAAGATGGGGATGAAAATGGGCACCTGCAGGCAGAACAACACGGAGTCACGACTCGGCCGGGAGCATTTGTTTCCCTTTTGACATTTTTCACACCCTTGATAGAGAAGAAGATAGTTTCAGTTGCCTGTAAGTAAATTTGCCGACCTCATTTCACCTGTTCTTTCCTTTTCCCTAGAATATAAAGAAAACGCCTTCACGTCACTTTTAGCTGTAAAGTACACATCATGCATTTCTCACCGACAGGGACTTGGATTTTAACCTGTTGGTTCCCTCCTTGCTCTGTCTCGCCATTAATTTGTTGCCGGAATCGGATGGTGTGTGCTACACCGTCTTCATCTAGCTCTGCGGATAACATGCTCCTCTGTCCCTCTCGTTGGTTAAAACTGGTGGCTAGACCTGCAGGCAGGAGCCTTTCGTGATGGAGCGGTGCACTTCCTTTCGTCACCTCAGGAAGCACGTAAGGTCTGACTGCCACACTTTCGAATCCCTGAAGTCAATCAGTGAGTCCAGGGGCTCAAGAGACATCCAGTCCAGGCAGATCTGGATGCACCCATTTCTCCAGGGAACTGGTTCTTTTCGGTAGGAAATGGACACTTAGAAACCATCATCTGGGTGGTTGGAGTATTCAGTGTTCTTTCCCCAGGACAGAGAAAATTCTTTTTTTTTTTTTTTTTCTCCACGAAGGGGAAAACATTGCACTAAATGATTCTAATAGTTTTGATTCAAATGTAAGATTGCACTTTTTCCCTTACTTTACTCTAGACTTGCATTTTCTTTCCTAATGCTTCTTTTCGGAAATCTTCATAATGGCTTTCACATGCTTACTTATTTTCTTTATTTTACAGTGTGTCTATAATAAAATAACTACACCAGTTCAGTTCAGCTGCTCAGTCGTGTCTGATTCTTTGCAACCCCATGGACTGCAGCATGCCAGGCTTCCCTATACCAGTACTACCATTGTAAGTAGCATGAAGTTTAAGACATTTTTTGCACTTCTTTTTAACAGAAGAGTATAAGCCACAAGGGAAATGTAATTAAAAGTCATGCACTTTAGTATCAGTTCTGGTAATTATGCTTTGCATGGTTATGTCATCTACTTTTTATAGAGTAATATTTTTTTATCTCCATTTGTTTGGAGTTTTCAGGGATTTGCTCTTTCCCTTTTCAGTGTTTAATTTTTTGATATTATAAATTTTTTCTTGAGTTTGCTTTATTCTCCCATTATTTCTTTTTGCAAATAAGCACGTGTATATGCACAAACATGCACACACCTGTTCATCTTCCACTACCCTTACATAAAAGGTAGCAAATGCATAAAACACAGTGTTACACCTTGGTTTTTTTCCATTAATATACTTCAGAGATAGCAGAGCTGTATAAAATTACTTATCCATTTTACTACTACATACCACTGTATTTGGTGGATGGTCCAAACTTATCCAGCTAGTCTTCCACTAATTGACATTTGGGTTTGTTGAGGCTTTTGCTTTTACAGTTAATGCTGCAATAAATGACCTTGGGTATGTTTCATATTTTTTGTCAACTTCACCTTAGAATCAGTTCAGTTCAGTTCAGTCGTGACCAACTGTTTGAGACCCCATGAATCGCAGCACGCCAGGCCTCCCTGTCCATCACCAACTCCTGGAGTTCACTCAAACTCATGTCCATCGAGTTGGTGATGCCATCCAGCCATCTCATCCTCTGTCGTCCCCTTCTCCTCCTGCCCCCAACCCCTCCCAGCATCAGAGTCTTTTCCAATGAGTCAACTCTTCACATGAGGTAGCCAAAGTATTGGAGTTTCAGCTTTTAGCATCAGTCCTTCCAATGAACACCCAGGACTGATCTCCTTTAGAATGGACTGGTTGGATCTCCTTGCAGTCCAGGGACTCTCAAGAGTCTTCTCCAACACCACAGTTCAAAAGCATCAGTTCTTCGGCGCTCAGCTTTCTTCACAGTCCAACTCTCACGTCCATACATGACCACTGGAAAAACCATAGCCTTGACTAGACTTTGAGATAGATTGCCTCAAAATTGGATGACTGGGTCACAAGGTAAATCCATATGTAATTTTGCTGGATATGGCCGGGTTTCCATCCATAGTGGCCATATCATTTGAATTCCACTAGCAGTGTTGGAGAAGTCTCTTTCCCTATGGCCACCTCCATGGGGTGTAGCCAAACTCTGGGATTCCTGCCCCATCTTACAAGCAAGAAATGGTAGCTCGTTAGAATTCTGGTGTCTGTCTCTTGTTAGGAACAAAACTGAGTGTGCTGGGGTCCGTTTGTTTCATGTTTAAGTGTCACTGTATTTTTCTCATTGAACTTTGTTGACTTGTGTCCATTTATATCTTTTGTCCATTTCAGTTGTTAGTAACTCCCATCTCAATTTTAGGCACTCTTTAGATGAGGGCTGTTACTCTTTTCGTGTGTGTGATATTATTGCAGATATTTCCCCCAATATTATATATATGTGCTTTCAATTTTCTTCTCATTTGAATGCATGCATTTTTATTTTGGCCACAAGATACGATTGCCCCTTTTTAAAAAATTACTTCTTGATTTTTGAGTCATTGGAAAGGTTTTCTCCATTCTTGGATTACAAAACAGTTTATGTTTTCGTCATGCATCAGTACTAGGATATTTAAATTTTAGAATCCATATTTTATTATTTAATATTTAATGGCCAGGTTTTCCCTGGCCATTCTTGCTATTAGTAGTTTGTTCTTCAATATGAACTGTATAATCAGCCTAACTCCAGAGGAAAAATTAGATGGTGTTTTTATAGTTACATGAAATGTCTAAAGGAAGGATGCTGAGTTTCCCTATCCAAGAAGATGATGAATTTCCATTTGCTTAAGTTACTTTTGTTGTCTTGCAGGAGAATTTTACTTTTCCACTGAGAAGTCTAACCTCTTGTTAAAGCTCATGGCTAGGTTTTTGTTTCAGATGGAGTAGGGGGAAGATGAGGTGTCATCTTCTTTCATTTTCATTTTCTTTTAATTGGACATCATTTTTATAAATAAAGGCTATTGATTTTGGTGTCTTAATTTTATGTCTTATTACTTTACTGTATTTTCTTGTAGTTTTTTCTTTGATCCTTTTGGGTTTTCCAGGTGTACATTTTTATTTTCTTTAAATTTATAAAGATTTTCAAAAAATCTTCTCTAATCCTTATGCTCCAAATGGCTTTCTCTTATGTAATTGCCTTGCTGCTATCTTCAGAACAGTGTTAGCTGATGGCAGAAATCAATAGAAGGAAGGCATTCTTGTCTTAGACCTAGCAGGGATCTCTCTAGTATTAAGGTTATCAGTTAAGCTTATCAGTTAAGGTTGCTTTTTGCCATAAAGGTGTGTTTGTGTGTGTGATCATACCAAGGAAAAGATTATGCGTTTCTGTTTGTGTTTCTATCAGTGATGTATGTTGAATTTTATCTGGTGGCTTTTGGCATCTGTGGGAGGTGATCATAGGGTTATTCACCATAGGTATATTAATACGATGAATTATATCCCCCATGAATTAAATCCAGTTTATTCTAATCTTCAGCCACGCTTGCACAGACTTGACTTAGTCATGGTATGTTTTTAATATAATTGGATTCTATTTGTTAAATTATTTTATGATTTTTCTATCAATATTCAAAAATGAGATTGGCCTGTGATTTTTCTGTGCTATCTTTGCAAGGTTTAATATTAGTGTTACAGTCCATAAAAATAATTTGAAAAATCAGTAAAACAACCTGTAGCTTACCTTAAAAAAAAAAAACCAAGAAAGCATAAATACACAGATAAATAAAAATGGAGAAATAATCTCCAGAACATAGGAAGTTTTTTTAAAAAATCATAAACTATTTTGTATAGCTGTATACAAATAAATTCAAACACCTACATGAAATGGACAGTTTTCTAGGAAAATACAGCTTACTACCCCAGCAGAATCTGAGTTCATATTTGAGATAGATTGCCTCAAAATTGGATGACTGGGTCACAAGGTAAATCCATATGTAATTTTGCTGGATATGGCCGGGTTTCCATCCATAGTGGCCATATCATTTGAATTCCACTAGCAGTGTTGGAGAAGTCTCTTTCCCTATGGCCACCTCCATGGGGTGTAGCCAAACTCTGGGATTCCTGCCCCATCTTACAAGCAAGAAATGGTAGCTCGTTAGAATTCTGGTGTCTGTCTCTTGTTAGGAACAAAACTGAGTGTGCTGGGGTCCGTTTGTTTCATGTTTAAGTGTCACTGTATTTTTCTCATTGAACTTTGTTGACTTGTGTCCATTTATATCTTTTGTCCATTTCAGTTGTTAGTAACTCCCATCTCAATTTTAGGCACTCTTTAGATGAGGGCTGTTACTCTTTTCGTGTGTGTGATATTATTGCAGATATTTCCCCCAATATTATATATATGTGCTTTCAATTTTCTTCTCATTTGAATGCATGCATTTTTATTTTGGCCACAAGATACGATTGCCCCTTTTTAAAAAATTACTTCTTGATTTTTGAGTCATTGGAAAGGTTTTCTCCATTCTTGGATTACAAAACAGTTTATGTTTTCGTCATGCATCAGTACTAGGATATTTAAATTTTAGAATCCATATTTTATTATTTAATATTTAATGGCCAGGTTTTCCCTGGCCATTCTTGCTATTAGTAGTTTGTTCTTCAATATGAACTGTATAATCAGCCTAACTCCAGAGAAAAAATTAGATGGTGTTTTTATAGTTACATGAAATGTCTAAAGGAAGGATGCTGAGTTTCCCTATCCAAGAAGATGATGAATTTCCATTTGCTTAAGTTACTTTTGTTGTCTTGCAGGAGAATTTTACTTTTCCACTGAGAAGTCTAACCTCTTGTTAAAGCTCATGGCTAGGTTTTTGTTTCAGATGGAGTAGGGGGAAGATGAGGTGTCATCTTCTTTCATTTTCATTTTCTTTTAATTGGACATCATTTTTATAAATAAAGGCTATTGATTTTGGTGTCTTAATTTTATGTCTTATTACTTTACTGTATTTTCTTGTAGTTTTTTCTTTGATCCTTTTGGGTTTTCCAGGTGTACATTTTTATTTTCTTTAAATTTATAAAGATTTTCAAAAAATCTTCTCTAATCCTTATGCTCCAAATGGCTTTCTCTTATGTAATTGCCTTGCTGCTATCTTCAGAACAGTGTTAGCTGATGGCAGAAATCAATAGAAGGAAGGCATTCTTGTCTTAGACCTAGCAGGGATCTCTCTAGTATTAAGGTTATCAGTTAAGCTTATCAGTTAAGGTTGCTTTTTGCCATAAAGGTGTGTTTGTGTGTGTGATCATACCAAGGAAAAGATTATGCGTTTCTGTTTGTGTTTCTATCAGTGATGTATGTTGAATTTTATCTGGTGGCTTTTGGCATCTGTGGGAGGTGATCATAGGGTTATTCACCATAGGTATATTAATACGATGAATTATATCCCCCATGAATTAAATCCAGTTTATTCTAATCTTCAGCCACGCTTGCACAGACTTGACTTAGTCATGGTATGTTTTTAATATAATTGGATTCTATTTGTTAAATTATTTTATGATTTTTCTATCAATATTCAAAAATGAGATTGGCCTGTGATTTTTCTGTGCTATCTTTGCAAGGTTTAATATTAGTGTTACAGTCCATAAAAATAATTTGAAAAATCAGTAAAACAACCTGTAGCTTACCTTAAAAAAAAAAAACCAAGAAAGCATAAATACACAGATAAATAAAAATGGAGAAATAATCTCCAGAACATAGGAAGTTTTTTTAAAAAATCATAAACTATTTTGTATAGCTGTATACAAATAAATTCAAACACCTACATGAAATGGACAGTTTTCTAGGAAAATACAGCTTACTACCCCAGCAGAATCTGAGTTCATGGTGAAACTCTAAAAAATAATCCAGTTAAGAATCTTAAGTTCTTTCTTTAGGTTTACTGATTCCTTCTACATTCTTTTGGTTTTCTTTGTTGATTCTTCTCTTGCTTTTTGAGTTGTCTATTTAATTTTTTTTCATTTTTATTGATGTAAGTAATATAGCAGAACTTCCTTAAAGCACTGATCATAGTTGTCTTGTTTTCATTATTGTTATTTTTAGGAATTTATGTACTTTCATTTCCTGCCTCCATTTGGATCAAAAAAGATATTAATTTTTAAAATCGATTTCCTGTTTTATTGCATTATGGACAGAGAATGTACTTTGTAACATTTCTGACTTTTTAATCGGAGTTTTTCTTGGTAGCATTACAAATTCAGACATGTCCCCTCTTCACTTGAAGAGGTGTGATTGCTATTTGGGGAACTCAGAATTTGATAGGAATCTCTAAAATGTACCTGTTATATTGTTTTAGATCTTCAGTCGCTTTCACCAGTGACGTGCCTGGATCTATCCTGCTCTGAGGGAGATGTTCTAAAGTCTTCTATTTGTGTGTGTCTGTTGCTCCTTGTGTTTCCTGTAGTTTGTTTCGTAACAGTAATTACGTGGTGTGGTAAATAAGTTTTCATAACTCTTATCTCTTTAGCCATTATTACTTAATGGTCTTTGTCTTGTGTTCTGGGTCTGAGTGCTTGTCTGATAAGATCACAGCCCCTGTTTTCTACGTATTTTCATTTGCTTCGTTTTTCTTTGCCTATCCTTTTAATCTTTCATCTTTTAATCACCACTTTGTAAACCTGCGTAAAAAGTATTTTTTTCTTTTAATGGCCAATTTAAACTGTTTAGGCTGAGTAAGCCAGTTTATTCATGCAGCTGGTAAGTTTTGTCTTCATATCATTTCACATGCCTATATAAAGTACCTTCTACTTAACTGTCATTTTCTTGCCCTTTAAAGAGTAACATTCTGTGGGAAAACTCTCACCAGAGGCTCCCTCCTTTAAAGTGGGGAAAATTACCATGTATCAGGTGAAATCCTAAACTTCTAGGTAGAGTTTTCAGATATAACTAAAAGACAGTAAATGCACATATATATATCCAACATGTGCTATGGGCTTCCCTGGTGGCTCAGTGGCAAAGAATCCCCCTGGGTCTGCAGGGTCCCCTGGAGAGAAGGAAATGGCAGCTCATTCCAGTATTCTTGCCTGGAAAATGCCGTGGAAGGAGCCTGGCGGGCTGCAGTCCCTGAGGCCGCAGAGAGTCAGACATGAGTCAGTGACTACACAACAACAAATGTGTTACACCTAAAAGTTAGCTGCCTTAAAAAAATGATTTCCTGGGCACCAATTAGTATGATGGTTAGTAAATGGTTACCTTCAATGCAATAACATGTTCCCCAAAGTCTGAGATATGCATGCCTTTTCACACTTTTCAGTATACCTACACATGATGGTAACTTGTGTTGGGTTTGGAATGTCATTTGAAACTTTTCACACACATGTATTAAAAATACTGTAGCGGGTTTTGGAAATTTAAATACTCATTTTTTCCCATATAACTATCAGTTAGACATAAGACTATTAAGAAATTCATAGATTCTGTAAAGTTTGGGAATGTTAAAAAACTAATAAGCAAAAAAAACCAGTAACAACAAAAAACCGTAATAAGCATTCTACTGAGAAAATGTTAACCAGGAAGATATTCTGATTTGATTCCCTGTTTGAGTCTTCATGTATAGGTTCTTTCATGATGTGCTTTCATGGGTGTGTGTGTGTGTGCGTGTGTGTGTGTGTGTGTGTTTTGGATATATTTATCTATAAACACTAATTTTCTTAGTTCTCAACCCAGGGATTGAACCCAGGTCTCCCACATTGCAGGCGCATTCTTTATCAACTGAGCCACCAGGGAACCCCTTTCTTCTGAGCATTACCATTATAAATAGGTATAATATAATACCTTTGTCTCCCCTTTTTAAGATATTGTTCATAACAAGCAGTAATGAAGTAAGCTAAAGATTTCTTCTCCCCCCTCCAGCATCTAATTTCAAATGGTGTCCTAAAGCAGTTTCTTTGACACACTTCCCTTAACTTGAATACTTTCCTATGCTTTCTCTTCCACTTTTGTTATATTATGCTGTCAGTGCTTAATAATTTACATACTGTTTTGCCATCCTGATCTCCTGTCGTTAAGTCTTAGTTCTTAAATATATTCACCTTATGCCCATGACTTTTTGGTTTCTAAAGCTCATTCTCTAGTGATTCCAAAGGAAGGAAGGTCTCATATAACAATGTATGCTTTGAGTTCTCTCATTGGTAACTTTACTCTTCAAGGTCAGTTTGAGTAGCTATAAAATATTTGACTTACATTTCCCTTCCTTGAATATCTTAAATAAGTTGCCCACTGTCTTATGGCATAAAGTGTAGTTGGTGAGACGTCTGATGCCTGTATATTTCCTTTTCTTTATAAGTGAATTGAGGTGGAGGAGGACAAGAAAGAGGATGTGATATACCTCCCCCCCAAAAAAAAAACTCCATAGTTTTATCAGAATGTATTTATACTCTAGTTAGGATATCTCAGTTGTACTGTATGACTTTGAGTGTGTTTGTTGATTCGAGTCCCTGCCTCCTCTTAAGGTCCCCTCTCCTTTCCTTCCAAATTCAGGAAATGTTTCTTAAATCACAGCTTTTAAGAATTCTATTACTTTCATTTTCTTCCTTAGTGACTCCAGTTTTACACGTATGTTGATCTCTCTCATTTTCTTTCCTGCCTCGTTACTTATTTTTTCTCAAATCCTTTTTATTTCTGTTTGAGCAGTTTTGTGCAGATTACAAATCTGTGCTACCATCATGATTTTGCATGCTTGATTTCCTGATTGAGGGGAGCTGCCTGATCCCAGCAGGCCACTCTACGCCTCTGCTGACCTTAGCGATTGAGTATTATTCTTGCTATATAGTTTCTGAAGCCCTCATCTTGCCTACCTTTTTCTTAAATCTATGCTTGCTATCATAAGAATATATGTGCTAAGTCACTTCGGTCGTGTCCAACTCTTTGCGACCCTATAGCCCACCAGGCTCCTCTGTCCATGGGATTCTCCAGGCAAGAATACTGGAGTGGGTTGCCATTTCCTTCTCCAAAGAATATATACCATAAGTTTTAATTTAAAAAAAAAAAAGAGCCCATAACATAAGCAAAACACAATACATTCTCCTTCCCCATTGGTGTATGGACCCACACCAGCCATGGAGGCAGGTGGGAAGGAGCCTAAGACAGATTGCAGAGGTGGCCTGTAGGTGGCTGCATGCACAGGAACAGGTCTGGGTCTGAGTCAGAAGTCCCCATCAGTAGACAAAAAGTGTATGCTTGAGAGATCCTGGAACTGCCAGAACTGGAAATCTCCCTTTGCTTAAACAGGTCACAGGTATTGCTGATAACTTTAATAAATTAATAATGAGATGGCTGACTGGATCATAATTTATAATATGTGATGAAGAGGAAACTCCACTCTTAAGAATGACATTCAGGAGGAATGTTCTCTCATTGGTAACTTTACTCTTCAAGGTCAGTTTGAGTAGCTATAAAATATTTGACTTACATTTCCCTTCCTTGAATATCTTAAATAAGTTGCCCACTGTCTTATGGCATAAAGTGTAGTTGGTGAGACGTCTGATGCCTGTATATTTCCTTTTCTTTATAAGTGAATTGAGGTGGAGGAGGACAAGAAAGAGGATGTGATATACCTCCCCCTCCCAAAAAAAAACTCCATAGTTTTATCAGAATGTATTTATACTCTAGTTAGGATATCTCAGTTGTACTGTATGACTTTGAGTGTGTTTGTTGATTCGAGTCCCTGCCTCCTCTTAAGGTCCCCTCTCCTTTCCTTCCAAATTCAGGAAATGTTTCTTAAATCACAGCTTTTAAGAATTCTATTACTTTCATTTTCTTCCTTAGTGACTCCAGTTTTACACGTATGTTGATCTCTCTCATTTTCTTTCCTGCCTCGTTACTTATTTTTTCTCAAATCCTTTTTATTTCTGTTTGAGCAGTTTTGTGCAGATTACAAATCTGTGCTACCATCATGATTTTGCATGCTTGATTTCCTGATTGAGGGGAGCTGCCTGATCCCAGCAGGCCACTCTACGCCTCTGCTGACCTTAGCGATTGAGTATTATTCTTGCTATATAGTTTCTGAAGCCCTCATCTTGCCTACCTTTTTCTTAAATTTGTGCTTGCTATCATAAGAATATATGTGCTAAGTCACTTCGGTCGTGTCCAACTCTTTGCGACCCTATAGCCCACCAGGCTCCTCTGTCCATGGGATTCTCCAGGCAAGAATACTGGAGTGGGTTGCCATTTCCTTCTCCAAAGAATATATACCATAAGTTTTAATTTAAAAAAAAAAAAGAGCCCATAACATAAGCAAAACACAATACATTCTCCTTCCCCATTGGTGTATGGACCCACACCAGCCATGGAGGCAGGTGGGAAGGAGCCTAAGACAGATTGCAGAGGTGGCCTGTAGGTGGCTGCATGCACAGGAACAGGTCTGGGTCTGAGTCAGAAGTCCCCATCAGTAGACAAAAAGTGTATGCTTGAGAGATCCTGGAACTGCCAGAACTGGAAATCTCCCTTTGCTTAAACAGGTCACAGGTATTGCTGATAACTTTAATAAATTAATAATGAGATGGCTGACTGGATCATAATTTATAATATGTGATGAAGAGGAAACTCCACTCTTAAGAATGACATTCAGGAGGAAAGGTTGAAAATAGAAAGCAGGCTCCTAGAACTCAAAACAGTTACATCTAAATAAGTAAATTAGTTACCGCTGTCTAGCTCACTTCAGGAAAACAAAGCCACTTGTGACATTTGGGGAACTAATCCTACCTTGATCGGTCTTTTCAGCTCTTTCCTTGTAAACCTCATCACAACGAGTCCAGCGATCGTCAAACCATAAAAGAGCCACGCAGCAAAGCTGAAGTAATTGACTAATGAGTTTATGTCACCAGGGATGATGTAAATGATCGCTATCATGCTCTGGAGGAAAGAAGAATGAATTCTTAGGTCATCAGTACATGAAAACATTACCCTTATGACTTCACAAAAGACAAAAGCAGCAGTGGATAAACACTTTAATGTGAAAGAAAACTTCTGTTTATCCCATTACATTTGGAGTCAAGCCAGATTGGTGGAAGCTCTTTTTTCTTTGAGGTGTGACGGAAAGGACTTGGAAAATAGGTGGCTCTTTTAAACAGGAGAAAAACAAAATGTATATTGCACCAGCTTCCTGATTATTAATTTTCCTGCAAAGAGTTTTCACTGGAGGAAAGAACCCTGCACTAGAAAACCCAGGCTGTCTAGGTCTGGTATTGACAGCATTTACTGCACTGACCTGTAATTGCAATTCCTGTAATTCTGGGTCTCTTTTCTCATCTCCAGAGGGAGTAGGTTGACAGAGAACAGGGGCTCTCCTCAGGGTGGGAGGAAGAGTCTGGCCCTTAAGCTAGGGTGTGGATGGTCCAAAGTTGCCCATAATAGTTGATATAACCAAGGACTACCCCTCACTGAGAAATTCCAATCAGAAAATGTCAAAGGGCCTTTAATTCACAAGCATCCCATGACTTATGAATTATTGGACCACAATGAGAAGCTGTTGTCATTAGCCACCTTGTAAAATGCCTTATTCTCCTTCCCCATAAGCTAGTGGGATTTTGTACAGTTTGTTACCAGGGACCTAGAGCACACAAATGTGCATGTAAGACATGTAAAGGGTACAAGCTTGGGAGATTCAAACAGTGTCTTGCATAGGTAAATTCAGAACAAGGAGCAGAAATTGGGTAAATTATTTTAATTGTTTTGAACTATTTTACATACCTGAGGACTGGGAAACCTGGGTCATTTGAAAATCACTGAACTTAGTGATCAGGTTTATACTTTATCATCCAGACTGAGGGGCCCTCTGCCTAAAGAGGGTGTTTTCATGGCAGAATTCATACTTACATGAAACATGATGGCAGGAGCTGGAGTGAGGCGCTTGACGCTAATGTAAGACAGCACTTTGAGCATGTGGCCTTCCCGGCCTGCAACGAAAACAAGTCTGCAAGGGCAATAATAAGGAAGTCAGTCGATGAAGGGGTGTAGGCAACAGTATGAACACAAAGCAAGTGTGTCCTAATCTCACTACTGAGGCCACAGAGCAAAGGACTGAGCTATGACCCTGGTATTTTCAGACAGGAGTCCAGTCTCTTGAATAAGTGAGCTTTGCACAAGTAAGCTGATTAAATGGATCTTAGACAAATGCCTTTTCACACTGTTCATGGGGTTCTCAAGGCCAGAATACTGAAATGGTTTGCCATTCCCATCTCCAGAGATTTCTTCAAGAAAATTAGAGATACTAAGGGAACATTTCATGCAAAGATGGGCTCAATAAAGGACAGAAATGGTATGGACTTTTCTAAGAGAAGCAGAGGATATTAAGAAGAGGTGGCAAGAATACTTGGAAGAACTATACAAAAAAGATGATAATCACCCAGATAACCATGATGGTGTGATCACTCACCTAGAGCCAGACATCCTGGAATGCAAAGTCAAGTGGGCCTTTGGAAGCATCACTGTGAACAAAGCTGGTGGAGGTGATGGAATTCCAGCTGAGCTACTTCAAATCCTAAAAGATGATGCTGTGAAAGTGCTGCACTCAATATGCCAGCGAATTTGGAAAACTCAGCCGTGGCCACAGGACTGGAAAAGGTCAGTTTTCATTCCAATCCCAAAGAAAGGCAATGCAAAGAATGTTCAAACTACCACACAATTGCACTCATCTCACACACTAGCAAAGTAATGCTCAAAATTCCCCAAGCAAGGCTTCAACAGTACACGAACCAAGAACTTCCAGATGTTCAAGCTGGATTTAGAAAAGGCAGAGGAATCAGAAATCAAATTGCCAACATCCACTGGATCACAGGAAAAGCAAGAGAGTTCCAGAAAATATCTACTTCTGCTTTATTGACTACACCAAAGCCTTTGTGTGGATCACAGCAAACTGTGGAAAATTCTTAATGAGATGGGAATATCAGACCATCTTACCTGCCTCTTGAGAAATCTGTGTGCAGATCAAGAAGCAACAGTTAGAACTGGACATGGAACAACAAACGTTCCAAACTGGGAAAGGAGTACATCAAGGCTGTATACTGTCACCCTGTTTATTTAACTTCTATGCAGAGTACATCATACGAAATGCTGGGCTGAATGAAGCACAAGCTGGAATCAAAATTACTGGGAGAAATATCAATAACCTCAGTTATATGACTTCCCTGGTGGCTCAGATGGTAAAGCATCTGCTTACAATGCAGGAGACCCGGGTTCGATCCCTGGGTTGGGAAGATCCCCTGGAGAAGGAAATGGCAACTGACTCCAGTACTCTTGCCTGGAAAATCCCATGGGTGGAGGAGCCTTGTAGGCTACAGTCCATGGGGTTGCAAAGAGTCAGACAGGACTGAGCAACTTCACTTCTGCTTTTTTCAGATATGCTGATGACACCACCCTTAATGGCAGAAAGTGAAGAGGAACTAAAGACCCTCTTGATGAAAGTGAAAGAGGAGAGTGAAAAAGCTTAAAATTCAACATTCAAAAAGCAAAGATCATAGCATTTGGTCCCATCACTTCATGGCAAATAGATTGGAAAACAATGGAAACAGTGACAGACTTTATTTTT
>SJYT01007212.1:139520-246463 GCA_006410635.1 Cephalophus harveyi | reverse complement strand
AAATAGAAAATATAGCCAGGAAATTAAGAAAGAAACACAGGAATAAGCTTGAATATATTGAATGGGATAAGAAAATTCAAAGAGCAGAAAGGGACTTCCCTGGTGGTCTGGTCCAGTGGCTAAGACTCCATGCTCCCAATGCAGGGGACCTGGGTTTGATTTCTGGTCTGGGAACTAGATCCCACATGGCTGTAACTAAGGGTTTGCATGCTACAACTAAAGATCCTGCATGCTGCAACTAAGACCCAGTGCAGCCAAATAAATAAATCTTAAAAAAACAACAAAGAAGAGCACAGAGCCTTTACACAATCAAAACATTCTGAGCCTTCAGACTGAATCCAGTTCAGGAAATAAAACATACCCAGATATATAGTGGAAGGGAAAAAAATTTAAGCTACCAAATTTAAAAGATTAACTACAAAATTAGGACAGTAAGAACAACAGCCATCTCATTAAAAATAACACTTCGAAAGTGATGAGGGAAATTGATTAGATTTTCAGATTAAAATTCTGCATAGCTAAATCATCATTCAAGACTACTGGCAAAATAAATGTTTAGATAAACAATAGCTATGAGACATTTACTTTTTCTTCAGTCTTTGTTGGAAGCTATTAAGAAGTCTACTCCAACAAAAGAGGACATTGAACTCAGTTTATTGAAGAAGCAATGTTAGGGAGACAGCAGTAAAACACATTTTGTATGTTTGTAAGTATTGGATTTTTTATTTCTGTCATGATAGACTTTTTTTGAGGATTGGTCTGCTTTACAGACACAGTGTAGCTGATAAACTAGATGATATGAAAGGGAAAGCCCTTGCAAGAGAGGAAAGAAAACGGAGATACTGATAGACTCTAGTAGGGTATTCATGTTAAATTTTAAAGGTAATTACTAAAAGAAGAGAAATATAACTTCCATCTATATCAATACAAGAAAAAAAAGGAATAAAAACATTTCAGTTCAGTTCAGTTGCTCAGTCGTGTCCAACTCTTTGCGACCCCATGAATCCCAGCACGCCAGGCCTGTCCATCACCAACTCCCGGAGTTCACTCAGACTCATATCTATCGAGTAGTCCATCTATATCAATACAAGAAAAAAAAGGAATAAAAACATTTCAGTTCAGTTCAGTTGCTCAGTCGTGTCCAACTCTTTGCGACCCCATGAATCCCAGCACGCCAGGCCTGTCCATCACCAACTCCCGGAGTTCACTCAGACTCATATCTATCGAGTAGGTGATGCCATCCAGCCATCTCATCCTCTGTCGTCCCCTTCTTATCCTGCCCCCAATCCCTTCCAGCATCAGGGTCTTTTCCAATGAGTCAACTCTTCACATAAGGTGGCCAAAGTATTGGAGTTTCAGCTTCAGCATCAGTCTTACCAGTGAACACCCAGGACATTTAATGATTAATAAATTAGGGTAAGATTTTTTAAGCCAAGAAAACACAAAAGAATATGATAGGAATTAATTTATCTATAGCAGTAATCATATCCAATATAATCAAATTCCACTTGCTCAGCTGGAGACTCTCAGGTTGGATTTGATGAAAGAGATACAAGCCAGAACCCATATCACTGAGAGGTAGACATTTAAAAGGGGCAAAGAGTCAGACACGACTGAGCGACTGAACTGAACTGAACTGAGACATGTTACTAAAAGCAGAAGTCTGAAAGACAGCTGATTCAGCAATATCAATATCAGAATAGAATTTAAGGCAAAAGAGCATTCCTACTGAAAAAGGAAATAATCTACCAAAAAGATATAAAAAAACAGGAGCCCTTGCAAATAAACAGTAAAGGTAGAAAATCAACCACATACAAAGCTAGAAAGAAGGTTAAAAGAAGGTAAAATATCATCTATATATCACAACAAGCAGTTAAAGAATAGGAGAAGGCAATGGCAACCCACTCCAGTACTTTTGCCTGGAAAATCCCATGGAAGGAGGAGCCTGGTAGGCTGTAGTCCATGGGGTTGCGGAGAGTCGGACATGACTGAGCGACTTCCCTTTCACTTTCATGCATTGGAGAAGGAAATGGCAACCCACTCCAGTGTTCTTGCCTAGAGAATCCCAGGGATGGGAGCCTGGTGGGCTGCCATCTATGGGGTCGCACAGAGTCAGACATGATATATCATAACAAGCAGCTAAAGAATACACAAAACAATTAGATACAGTAAAACATGTTGTCAAAAACAGTACTCATAAGTGGAGGGCAATACAAATGCAGGGTTGTTAAGTGCATTTGAAATTAAGATCAGCAACTTAAAACAATAATGTTTTATGTGTGTGTGTGTGTGTATGTATATATATAGTTTGTTATATATAAACTTCACATAACTCAAACCAAAACTATAATAGATACAAAAATAAAAAGGAATTCAAACATAACATGAAAGATAGCCATCTAATCACAAGAGAACAAAAAGAAGGAACAAAAAAGACCTATTAAAACAACCTCAAATAACAAAATGGTGATAAGAACAGACATTTAAGTAATTACTTTAAGTGGACTAAATGCTCAAAAGACATAGAGTGGATATAAAATGGATGGATATAAAAATAAGACCTGTATATATGCTGCCTACAGGAGATTCACTTCAGATGTAAAGATACACATAGATTGAAAGTGAGCAGATGGAAAAAGTTATTCTATGGAAATGGAAATCAAAACAAAACCTGGGTTCAGTTCAGTTCAGAATCTTTAGAAAGAAGAATAGAGCTGGAAATATCACATTCCCTGACTTTAGACTACAAAGCTACAGTTATCAAAACAGTAAGGTACTGGCACAAAAACAGACACAAGCACACAGATCAATGGAACAGAACAGAGAGCCCAGAAACAAATCCACATACCTATGGTCAACTAATCTACAACAAAGGAGGCAGAAATAATACAATGGTGAAAAGGTAGTCTCTTCAACTAGTGGTGCTGGGAAAACTGGACAGCTACATGCAAAAGAATGAAATTAGAACATTCTGTCATACCATGTTCAAAAATAGACTCAAAATGGATTAAAGACCTAAATATAAGACCCAAAACCACAAAACTAGAAGAAAACATAGGCAGGATACTCTTTGACATGAATTGTAGCAATATCTTTTCGGATCTGTCCCTTAAAAAAAGGAAATAAAAGCAAAAGTAAATGAATGGGAACTGACTAACTTTAAAAAGCTTTTGCACAGCAAAGGAAACCACTGACAAAAAGACAATCCACTGAATGGGAGAAAATATTTCCAAATGATATGGCCAAAAGGGGGTTAGTATCCCAAATATATATAACTTATACAACTCAATATCATAAACAATCCAATTAAAAATAGAAAAACTGAATATTTTTTATGAAAAAGACACAAAGATGGCCAACAGACACACAAAACAATGTTCAACATCACTAGTCATCAGAGAATTGCAAATCAAATCAAAACCACAATGAGATATCACCTCCTATCTGTCAGAATGGCTGTCATCAAAAAGACCATAAATAACAAATGTTGACAAGGATGTAGAGAAAAGGGAACCCTTGTAAACTGTTGGTGGGAATGCAAATTGGTGTGACCACTGTGGAAAACAGTATGAAGTTTCCTCAAAAAACTAAAAATAGAAATAACATATTTGCGTGTGTTAGTTGCTCAATCGTGTCCAACTCCTTGTGACCCCATAGACTATATAGCCCACTAGGCTCCTCTGTCTGTGGAATTCTGCAGGCAAGAATACTAGAGTGGGTAGCCATTCCTTTCTCCAAGGGATCTTTCTGATCCAGGGATTGAACTCAGGTCTCCTGCACTGCAGGCAGACTCTTTACCACTGAGCCACTGGGAAAGCCATGAAATTAAAAGACGCTGCTCCTTGGAAGGAAAGCTATGACGAACCGAGACAGGATATTAAAAAGTGGACATCACTTTGCTGACAAAGGTCCATATAGTCAGAGCTACGTTTTTTCCAGTAGACATGTACAGATGTTGGTCCATAAAGAAGGCTGAGCACTGAAGAATTGATGTTTTTGAACTGTATTGGAGAAGACTCTTGAGAGTTCATTGGACTGCAAAGAGATCAAACCAGTCAATCCTAAAGGAAATCAACCCTGAATATCCACGGGAAGAACTGAAGCTGAAGCTCCAATACTTTGGCCACCTGATGTGAAGAGACGACTCATTCAAAAGGACCCTGATGCCTGGAAAGGTTGAAGGCAAAGGAGAAGGGGGTGGCAGAGGATGAGATGGTTGGATGGCATCATCGACTCAGTATGCATGAATTTGAGTAAATTCCAGGAGATAGTGAAGGACAGGGGAGTCTGACGTGCTGCAGTCCCTGGGATTGCAAAGAGTCAGACACAACTTAGTAACTGAACAACAAACAAAAACAGTTGTACCTGCAACAGACTAATCAGAAACTGAAATTTTTTATATTTTTGAAAATACCATTTATAATAGCATGAAGAAATATGAAATATTTCAGGGTAAATCTGACAAAATATGTGTAAGAATTATATACTGAAAACTGCCACTCCAAAAAATAACTAAAGAAGACCTAAGTAAATGGGGAGATAAATCCATGCCCATAAATTAGAAAAATCAGTACTTTGAAGCTGGCAGTCCTCTCCAAATTGAACTGTAGATTCAGTAAAGTTCTAATGAAAGTCTCTAAGGCTTTTTTGTAGAAATTGATAGGGTAATACTAAAATTTGGATAGAACAACCAAGACACTTTTGAAGAAGTCTTAAAGGAGTAGCATTAAGGCATGATTTTGTGGTATATGTTTCATTTTTTAAAGTGTATATGCATATAACCTTTGGCAATTTCACTCTCAGGACTATACCGCCAAGAATGCTGGAGAGATGAATAAAGAGATGCTCAGAATGTTCCCTACCAATGTTTGTGAAAAACTCCCCAACCCAGCCCATAAGTGGAGGTGATGTGAAATTATGCTACATTGGTCAAGAGGATTCCAACATAACTAACTGTCTCTAGACCAGGTAGGGGCCAGAGGCCCGGCTGCTGCTGCTGCTGCTAAGTCGCTTCAGTCCTGTCCGACTCTGTGCGACCCCGTGTAGACGGCAGCCCACTAGGATCCCCGTCCCTGGGATTCTCCAGGCAAGAACTGGCAAAGTGCCTGGTTATGTAAATAAAGTTTTCCTGGACCATAGCCACAGCTGTTGGCTTTCCTATTACAAAGACAGAGCAGGACGGGTTTACATGGCCTGCAAGCCTAAAATCTTCACACACTACCCTTTAGTTTATCAATTCCTGATCTAGCTGCAGCTGCTGCTAAGTCGCTTCAGTCTTGTCCGACTCTGTGCGACCCCATAGACAGCAGCCCACCAGGCTCCCCTGTCCCTGGGATTCTCAAGGCAAGAACACTGGAATGGGTTGTAGCCTACCAGGCTCCTGATCTAGACTGTGTATCTATTAACATGAAAAGATGTTCCAGAAAGCTCATTCCGTGAAGAGTCCCACGAGTAAACCTCGCTCGCCCCGGTTGCCAAGCCCTGCCTGGCGCTGGGGCTGGTGGCACTAGCCCCACTCGCTCTGGACCACTGGGACCAGCGCCACGTGCCGGCCCGCTCCAGCTGCTCCCTCCCGCCGCGTGTGTGCGTTCCGTTCCGCTCGGTCCCTGGGGACTCAGGCCTGGCCTGGCGCCGCCCCGCGCGCGCTCCGCCCCACGGTAGGTGCTGGGCCCTACCTGCCCGCAGTAAAGCACGACCCGTTAGCGGCGCCGATGGTTGAAAACGCCACGAAGAGCGGAACGATCCACGAGGCGGGGTAGAGGACACGGTCACCAAACGTCTGGGAGAGAAGTGGGTGCGTCTTGAGACCGTGCGCCCCCAAGAGCCACCGGCCCCACAGGCTGCTGAGCCCTCCCAGCGGCCCCACTGGGCTCCAGGACGCCTCCCTGAGGAACGGCGGGGCGGCAGTCTGGAGAGAAAGAACCCTCCCCCCTCTCCCCCCACGCCCCACCTCTGCGGATGGTGATTGACAGCTCTTCTCCCTGCTGCCTGGCGCAGTTCTGTGTTGCCACATCCTCGGACGCCCTCGCTCTCCCCTCGGAATGACCAGGTCTCCCTCCCACCTGAGTCGCCCGGTCTCAGGGTCAGTGGGCCGGTCACCAAGCCTACCTTTCTCTCCTCCCTATCCATGTCACCCCACTGCCTGTTTTCAGCTTCATTTCTTGTCCTGCCCCGACTCCGCAGGTCTTTCTTCTCCAGCACGTGGACCCCGCCTCTCCCCTGTCCCTCATTCCCGTCCCCCGCCCTTGCTTCCCTCCTCACCCAGATGAATTCCACAACCCATTATATCACTCCCTCCTACAATGACTCCCCTGATCCTGCTCTCCCCTACACTTGCCTGTCAGAGTCCCAACCCTAGTGAAGCGGAGCCCTGTGCTCTGTGTTGAGGAGGCATGTAGGGTGTGCTGGGAAGGCAGGACCTCCCAGCTGCTGGCCACCTGGAAGGTAGGCCAGGTCTTTGGCGTTGCCCTATCCTGCTCATCTCCCCGTGTCTGGTCTCCTACACGATTATTCCGCCCTCCTACACACACAGGGTCCTTCGACTCGAGCATTTATCCCTTGCCTGTCCCCTCCCACAGAGACCCCCGGCACTCACCACAGCCACAGCCTGGGACTGCAGGAGCTCGGTGGCCGTCATCACAGTGAAGTAGGACACGTTCATGAGGATGTAGCAGCCTGTTACCAGTGGGATCCCAATGATGATGGCCAGGGGCAGGTTTCTGGGAGGGGCAGGGACCCAGAGACTCAGTCAGACCAGCACATCCATGACAGACTCACAAGATTGTTGTCTTAGTCTAGTCCTTTCTTCCACCTGCCCAGCTGGCCCTCTACCTGCTCCCTGGGGAACTGCCCTTCCTGAAGCTTCCTGATGCTCACCAAGAAGCAGGGGGCTAGAGGCACAGCAGAGCCCCAGTGGGGACACTGACATTTTCTAATAGGAAAGAACTCTCCCTCTCCTTAGACTCCAGGGCAGTAAAACTGAATTTGGTTATAATGCAAAATAAGCTAGAGTTCTTCCTTCCTCTTAACAACCATTCTACTACCTCAAACAAAACCAAGCTCTAACGAATGTCACTGAGCTGATAGGAAACCATCCACTGTCTGGAAGTGGGTGGTAGGTGATTGGGGGAAGCAGTTCCACCTTATGTTTGGGGGAGAAAAGTATGCTAACCTGTCTACTGTCTCCCGCTCTCACTCAACTTTCTCACCTGAAAGGGTTTCTAAGTTCTTCTGTGATGTAGTTGAGTTGATTCCTACCAGGAAAAAAAGTAACATGAGCAACATAACTTTTCTTTCTTTGCTAAGATTATGAAACACAAAATAATAAGTGAATGCCTCATTTAAACTGTTGAAATGCTGCACTCAATATGTCAGCAAATTGGGAAAACTCAGCAGTGGCCACCGGAATGGAAAAGGTCAGTTTTCATTCCAATCCTAAAGAAGGACAATGTCAAAGAAGGTTCAAACTACGATACTAGCAACTGTATTAGTTTGAGCTAGTAAGGTTGTGCTTAAAATCATTCAAGCTAGGCTTCAGCAGTGAACCGAGAACTTCCAGACCGACAAGCTGGGTTTAGAAAAAGCAGAGAAACCAGGGATCAAATTGCCAACATTTGCTGGAACATAGAAAAAGCAAGGGAATTCCAGAAAAACATCTGCTTCCTTGACTATGCTAAAGCTTTTGACCGTGTGGGTCACAAAAAAACTCTGGAAAATTCTTAAAGAAACGGGAGTACCAGACCACCTTACCTGTCTCCTGAGAAACCTATATGTAGGTCAAGAAGCAACAATTAGAACCAGACATGGAACAATGGATTGGTTCAAAATTGGGAAGGGAGTACATCAAGACTGCATAGTTGCTGTCGTTTAGTCACTAAGTTATGTCTGACTCTTTGCAACCCCACGAACTGCAGCACACCAGGCTTCCCTGTCCTTCACTATCTCCTGGAGTTTACCCAAACTCAAGTCCACTGAGTCAGTGATGCCATCCAACCATCTCATCCTCTGTCTCCCCTTTCTCCTCTTGCCCTCAATCTTTCCTAGCATCAGGGTCTTTTCCAGTGAGTCTGCTCTTCATATCAGGTAACCAGAGTATTGCAGCTTCAGCATCAGTATCCGTCCTTTCAGTGAATATTCAGGGTTGATTTCCTTTAGGCTTGACTGGTTTAATCTCCTTTGGTATATTGTCACCCTGCTTATTTAACTTATATGCAGAGTACATCATGCGAAATGCCAGGCTGGGTGAATCATAAACTGGAATCAAGATTGCCAGGAGAACAATCAATAACCTCAGATATGCAAATGATGCCACTCTAATGGCAGAAAGTGAAGAGGAACTAAGAGCCTCTTGATAAGGGTGAAAGAGGAAAGTGAAAAAACTGACTTGAAACTCAACATTCAAAAAACTAAGATCTTGATATCCAGTCCATCACTTCATGGCAAATAGAATGGGAAAAACTGGAAACAGTGATAGATTTTATTTTCTTGGGCTCCAAAATCACTGCGAATGGTGAGACTGCAGCCATGAAATTCAAAGATGCTTGCTCCTTGGAAGGAATGCTATGATAAACCTAGACAGCATATTAAAAAGCAGAGATATCACTTTACCAACAAAGGTCCATATAGTCAAAGCAGACTATTGGTTTTTCCAGTAGTCATGTATGGATAGAAGGGTTGGACCATAAAGAAGACTGAGTGCTGAAGAATTGATACTTTCAAACTATGGTGCTGGAGAAAACTTTTGAGTGTCCCTTGGACAGCAAGAAAATCAACCCTGAATAGTCATTGGAAGGAATGATGCAGAAGCTGAAGCTCCAATACTTTGGCCGCCTGATGGGAAGAGCCGACTCATTGGAAAAGACCCTGATGCTGGGAAAGATCGAAGGCAAAAGGAGAAGAGGGTGGCAGAGGATGAGATGATTAGGTAGCATCACTAACTCAATGAACATGAATTTGAGCAAACTCTGGGAGACAGTGAAGGACAGAGGAGCCCGGGGTGCTGCAGTCCATGAGGTCACGAAGAGTCAGACATGACTTAGCGATTGTACAACAACATCATAGAGAAAATTCCCCTGTAGGAATTGTTTTCCCCCTGTAGGGCTTTCTCTTTTAAAGAAAGCCCTGGTGGTGGTGGGGCTACTATGATCTGCACATTCTTCAGTTGGTAAGTCTTTGTACTCCGTGGGAATTCTGTAACTTTTCAACAATTATTGGGAGTAATGAGTCCCCAGCGTGCTTTGAAAAAAAAATGCAAGATTCGTTGTCTGAAAAGAGAATGAAGCCTGCAGATTCTCTGCACGAGGGAAAGGCCAGTGTTCTGCATGGCCAGATGTATTTGCGAAGTGGAAAGAAAAGCGCTACAGAACAGTCTTGCCTTGCCCCATGCCTGGCAGCCCTCATTGCTTCCAGTCCCGCTGAGCCTGTGTTTGTCTGGTGAAGTTTCTGGCAGGAGGCCCCACCACTGGGGGCTCACGGGCCACTGTGTTGAGGTCTGGTGCCAGGTGAGTGGCTGGGGAAGGGGCAGGTGCCTCTGGGGTTCAGGGAGAACTGAAAGGTGAAGGGTAGGGTACTTAACAAAAGGGAGATGTGAAGGTACATGTTAGAGTCCCACCAAACCCCCAAAGGAGAAATTATTGGTTTCCATGTGGTTTCAGGAAGATAGCCTAAAGATAGCCTAAAGACAGGCAGACGTGTGCTGTCTTAGACCGAGTGCCTTACCATCCATCATACGCCCAGAGTCCATTATATAATGCCAGACTGATGGAGCCCACAGACAATGATGCACCTTCAAAAGAGTTTTCAAAATTCCTCGTATTTCCTGTAATTAAGCCAGATAGTTATCAGCTGACCAGACTGGAACTGTGTGAAGGAAGGGGATGACTAATGACCTCAGGTTATTAAACAAACTCTGAACAACTGGGAAACTATTTCTGTTGAATTGCTGCATGAAATGTATGCTTAGCAGCAAGACCTCCAGGTGGTCTGTGGCATGTGGCCCCACCCTCCCCTCCAGCCGAAGGTCACCTTGGGCCAGAAGGACAAGTCCGCTGATGATGATAATGACCACGATCACCATCTTGGCCGCCGTGAACACGTTCTGGACATAGCTCCCCAGCCGCACACTCAGCGCGTTCACCGTGGAGATGAGCACTGGGAAGTCAGGGGTGGGCACTGTTCTGTGTCTATGGGCTCAACACCTCCCTCCTTTCTTAAGGCCCTGGAAAGAGTCTCCTTTCCATTCTCAGGCCCCATTCCTCCCGCCATCCTCCCGTCTCCACTGCCATATCCATGCACCTTTTAAATCCAGCCAGGGCTGTCCACCCCCCACCTCCAAGAGCAATAGAGACACAGCCAGACTCCAGCCAAGCGCTGTCCTGTGGGGCAGCCTGCAGCCAGCCCTCCCCGACAGCTCTGATGGCCCCGCAGAGCGGAGACCGGACAGCAAAGGCCCTCAGGCTTGGGATCAAGGCCAGCCCTGGCCCTGCTCCCTGCCGGCGCCTCCAGGCCCACCCGGCCTCTTTCTGGGTGGGCAGGAGCCCAGTTTCTCCACCCCCAGCTGTGCCAGGTCTTTTCTGCCCCTTGCCTGGTGTTCCTCACAGGTACTCACAGATGGCAGCGGCAGCCAGGGATTTAATGACAACTTGGGGAGGGCTGCAGCCGGAGTAGAAGGGCGCACAAACGTACTCAGAGAAGCTGAGGCAGATGATGGCAAAGGATGAGGGCTTTATGACGAACAGGCTGCTCCAGGAAAAGAGGTAGGCTGGAATGGGGCCAAAGGCCTCCATCAGGTAGGGGTACTCGCCCCCCGACTTGGTGATCATTGTGCCAAGCTCCGCGAAGCACAGGGCACCTGGAATACAGAGAGAAAGGGGGCCCCAGGCCCCTCGTGAGGTCTCGCCCTGGTCAAGGGAGCCCCTCTCCCCACTGGGGGTTGTGCTCCCAGGGCCCACCACGGTGCCCCTCATTCTGAGCTCTGGCCTTTGGACATTCCGAAAACCCCAGTTTACACACATCTGCACACAAGCATTGAGGGGGATCCAGGCAGCAACACGACCCCTCACAGACAGAACTCCAACATCCTGCCCCACATGCAACAGGGGGTCATTGCCAGGGTGGGTATCTTTGTTACCCAGGGTCGCAAGCACCCCACACATGGCCCATATGATGAGACAGGGTCCCACGGCTTCCATGTTGCTGAGCACAGACTTGGGGGAGATGAAGATCCCAGAGCCGATGATGGTACCCACGATGATGCAGGCGCCGCTGAACAGGCCCAGCTGGGTTGTAGAGTGGGGGAGAGAAGAGTTAGTGCTGATGCAGGGTGCAGCTCAGAAGGCCGGACGCAGCCCTCTCCCTTCCATCCTCCTCCCCTCCCACGCTGGCTACAGCCAGGCAGCCCAGAGTCCCAGGCACCTCCACCCTCTGCTGTTACAGGGAGAGCACCGGGGTGCGGCTCCTGGGGATTTGTGTGTGTGTGCGTGTGTGTGCGTGCACGTGTGCACACACGCTCAGTCATGTCCAAACCTTGCAACCCCACCAGGCTCCTCTTTCCGTGGGATTCTCTAGGCAAGAATACTGGAGTGGAGTGATTTCCCCCCTCTAGGGGTTCTTCCTTACCCAAGGATCCAACCCAAGTCTCTTGCATCTCCTGCATTGGCAGGCAGATTGCTTATCACTCTGCCACCTGGAAAGCCCCTTGCTTGTGTGGATTAAGTCTGTTAATCCTCACAACAGCGAGTCAGTTATGCCATTATCATATCCATTTTCAGAGGCAAAAACAGAGGAACAGAAAGATCCAGATACTGCCCAGGGTTCACAGTCCATGCAGTTCACAGGCCTGGCGGAGGTTCCAAGTGCCAGCCCTTACCGTTCTTGACAAAGAGGCCCAGGTGGTAAAGCCTGACTTGACAGTCACTCACCAACAAAGACCCTTAGGACCTACCTCTTAGCTGGGCCGAGTGGCACGGAGTTCCTCCCCCAGACTATGAGTGAAGTTAGGGTTTGGGGCTCCTGGCCAGGGGCATGGGGGTGAGGGGTGAGTGACGAGGCCTCCAGGGACAGAAGCACTCAGGGGCTGTGAACTTTCTCTGATGCCCTCTTTTAGAATATGACCTTCCTACCAATGAGACCAGGCTTGGCCACACCTCATATGATTCCATTCCCATGAAATTCCACAACAGGCAGAACGAATCTGCAGAGATAGAACATGGAGGGGTGGGGGTGGGAGGGGTTGCCACCTGGAAAGGGGCAAGAGGGAAGTTTCTGGGGTGACCACTTTGTCACACTCATCAAACACTGAAGATCTGTGCATTTCACTCTGTGTAAATCCTACATGAATCAGGAAAAAATTTCTAAGGAAGAAAACGTCCTGTTTCATGTTCCTACTTATAACTTCAACCCCCCGAAGCCACCAGCCTGATTCTGGAGCTTGAGTTGAATGTACGTGTGCCTGTCTCTCTGGGCACAGGCTGCACTCAGAGTTCCAACTCAGAGAACATGGAAGAGCCCAGCTGTGACCAGCCCCCAAGGGACACACTATTGGAGGAGTGGGGGTCCAGAGAAGTGTCAGCTTCTGTTTCCCTTGACCATCTCAGATTTCCTCCTCTGATGGCCCAGGTTGACTCACCAATGGCTTGGACCTTCTACTGAGCTCTGCATTCACCCTGAAGCTGCCTACCCAAGTTTAGGACATGCTGAGGGTTTGCTTGGCTGTGCTTCTCTCACGGCCAAAAGGAGGATGTTGCTGCTCATCAGCCAATTCCTGGGGCCCTGGAATCCCAGGGTGACACACAGTCAAGCCACATCATGCCCCCTGTCAAGCCCCTGGTCCCTCCTTCATCTCTTCTGCAGCCAGACATGGGAGCTCCGGAGGCTCTGCCCAGAGCCCAGCCCACTTGTCCTGCCCTTGACACCATCCTGACCTCACTCTGGGCACCCTTGCTCCTCATCCTCTGAGCCCGAAGCTTGTCCATTCACTCTCCCACACCCCAAACCTCTCCCTCCTCACAGGTCCAGTGACAACCCCATCTGACCCCTCTCTAAGCTGCAGGCAACTCCAAGCTCAGCCCTTGTGTGTGCTAAGTTACTTCAGTTCTGTCCAGCTCTTTGTGGCCCCACGGACTGCAGCCCTCCAGGCTCCTCTGTCCATGGGGATTCTCCAGGCAAGAATACTGGAGTGGGTTGCCATTCCCTCCTCCAGAGGATCTTCCCAACCCAGGGAGTGAACCCACGACTCTTAACGTCTCCTGCGTTGGCAGGTGAGTTCTTTACCACTAGCACCACTCGGGAAGCCCTAGTTCAGCCCTTACTACATTCCAACTGAGAGGGATCACCTGTGTCACTCCCATGCCAGACTCGCCACCCCAGCTACTGGCTAAGAAGAAATGGGATTTCCCTATTGCCGGAGGAATTCAGACTTAAGAGGATACATGTGGTGAAGGTGCTATAGCTGGGATCCGACATCCGAAGTCGTCTCTGACTATCCGGGAAAAGACTGTTGGCCCGAGCAAACACCAGCCCTCTAGGTGCTTACCCAGCACATACAAGCACACACGTATTAGCCTCACAAAAATATGCTGAGTTCACTGGCAAGAAGAAAAGGGGTGTGAGTGTGAGAAATTGTTTAATCAGAAGTGCTGTGTGTGTGGTGGAGGGGGAGGATGACTTGGTTATGCACACCCACCCCTCCTCGACTGGACCTAGGAAGGGCCTGCCCCCAAGGATGGCCTTACCTCCTTTTGGAGACTCGTGGTCTTGGGTTCGCTGCTCTGGATCGACTTCTCATCCCCCCTCCTTTTTCTCAGGCTCATCTCTTCCATTTTCCCCTCCCGCCAGTTCTAGGAGGCTGCAAGGAAGCCACGGGTGTTCGCTCAGCAAATACTCTAGCAGACAAGGTGCAAATAGAGTCAGCTGTGGGTTGTGAGCACTGATTGACGAGCAGATAATTATCTACAGTTTTGCAGTTGGAAAAGTGCAGCTGTCGACTCTGTAGGCATAATTTGCTCGGGTCCAACAACATCCTGACTACCCTTCAGACCCTGGGGCAACTGGGGTTCCAGGTTCTTTTCCAAACTCCTCCAGCGCCCCGCGCTCCCTCTCCCATCCTCTGGGTCGTATATCTCAGCAGTGACCTGCCTGAAAGTCATTCTGTAGCCCAAGCTCATTTTTTCAAAAGCTTTTGAATCTACTTAATGGAGTCAAGTCTGAGGAAAGAAAGCTTTTTTCACAATTAGTTTCCAAGGTTAAGACTCCTTGAGCATAATAGATCCACAGTACAGATATTTTTTCATTGAGTGATGCAAAGAGCATTGATGAGAAAATAAAACAGTACAAGGCTAAACTAGTTGGTGGTCATTTCCTGTTCCCTTTCTCCAGATAAAGGCCCTCTCGCGTCCCCGGGCCAGGGGCTCTGCCAACCTTCCCATCACCAACGGCCTTACCTTCACCTTGACCTCGAGGAACCCAGGGATCTCCCCTGGGTGTCTGACCACCTTCCTCCACACAGCTGTGTCCTAGGAATGGCCATGTCTCATGCCCAGGAGAGGAGTAAGCCAGAAGGTACAGAGGTCAACAAAGGTAATTATTAAACACCTTTTTTTTTTAAATATGTGAAACTTGGGTAAACCATGCAAAAAAGGGGAGGGTTGGGCAAGCCAGTTTCTCTCCAAATGCTTTTGTTTTGTTCATTTGTGTCCGGACCGGTTTGTTTTAAAATTAACCAGATTGTTCCAAATCAACCGCATCTTGTAAGGAGAAATCTCTTTCTGAAAGATGAACCAGAGGAGGTAAATTTTGGAGCCCACTCTTCTGTTATCCTAATAGGCTGTGTTTACAACTCCAGGCAGGCAGCACCGACAAACAGCAAAGCTGCATGTGGACCTCTTTCAAGGTGGGGCGGCGGGGAGGACGGGAAGAAATTTCCCTCCCCACCGAGGAATTTCCTCCAGCGTCCTTGGTCCGCCATCCCTCTGGTTCTGACCAAGGCTGCGGGGTGGTGGACGAGTCCTTCCCATTCACCTTGGCCAGTGGCTGGGTTTCGGCTCCCTCTGGATCCACAAGAGAGTTTGTCCAATGGGGACACAGTGAGGCCTCTGCTCTGTCCACATCTGCAGCCCCGGCCACACGCCTCTGTGATTTGTTACTGCTGCTGCTCAAGTGGCCCAGGCCCGTGCTCATAGGACTTTTTTTAAATTAATTTTTTAAATCAAAGTATAGTTGATTTACCATGTAGTGATTTACAGTGTTTACAGCAAAAAGCTGAAACTCCAGTACTTTGGCCATCTCATGCGAAGAGTTGACTCATTGGAAAAGACTCTGATGCTGGGAGGGATTGGGGGCAGGAGGAGAAGGGGACGACAGAGGATGAGATGATTTGATGGCATCACTGATTCAATGGACATGAGTTTGAGTAAACTCCAGGAGTTGGTGATGGACAGGGAGGCCTGGTATGCTGTAGAGCACGGGGTCGCAAAGAGTTGGACACGACTAAGTGACTGAACTGAACTTCCCAACCCAGGAATCGAACCCGGGTCTCCTACATTGCAGGCAGATTCTTTACCAACTGAGCTATGAGGGAAGTCCCAATGGTAAAGAATCTGCGTGCTAAGGCAGGAGATGCAAGTTCAATCCCTGAGTCTGGAAGATCCCTTGGAGAAGGAAATGCCAGCCCACTCGAGTACTCTTGACTGAGAAATCCCATGGACAGAGGAGCCTGGTGAGCTATAGTCCATGAAGTTGCAGAAGTATCAGACACTTAGCAGCTAAACAACAGCAACAACATAGCCGATTAACAATGTTGTGATAGTTTCAGTGGACAGCAAAGGGACTCAGCCATACATATACATGTAACTGTTCTCCCCCAAACTCCCCTTCCATCCACATAACATTGAGCAGAGTTCCCTGTGCTATTCAGCAGGTCCTTGTTGGTCATCCATTTTAAATATAGTGGTATGTACTTGTCAATCTCAAACCTGTCTCCCCAATCCCATCTTTCCCCACTTAGCCACTCTTTAGATTCGATCCCCATATAGGCCGTTACAGAGTTCTGAGGTCCCTGTGCTGTACAGCAGGTCCTTATTAGTTGTTTATTTCATACATTATAGTGTGTATATGTCAATCCCAAACTCCCAGTTTATCCCTCCCCCATTTCTCCCCCTGGTAACAATGTTTGTTTTCTACATCTGTGGCTGTTTCATAACGAGGTTCATTTTTTTAGATTCCATGTATAAGTGATACTATATTTGTCTTTCTCTGACTTCACTCAGTATGACAATTTCAGGTCGAAGGACTTTAGGTCGAAGGACTTTAAAGTGAAAAGGGGCGCAGAAGTCATCAATTTCGCATTCTTGCTTACTCTCACTTGGGGAAACCGAGGCCCCAGAGGGAAGGAAGCACATCAAGGGGTCCGGAGACCTCTCCTCTCCGAGGGGCTGCAGTTGTGCTCAAGCGGGGCTGGGGGCAGACCCAGCCCTCCCCGCTGACACCAACTCCTCCGCTGTCACTAATTCCTTATCTCAGATGAGATCTTACCTGAGAAAGAGTCCAGCCTAAAGCACGGTTGCTTATCACTGGGCTCCTCCGGCAGCTGTGCTTGGGGGTAAATTTAACAGCATTCTAGATATCCAGATGAGCCCAAAGGTCACAGGATGGTGCTAGTGAGTCACTGGGGATTGCTTTGGGACAGGCAGACCTGGGAGAAGGGAAGATTTCTCAGGGTCGTCTCTTAAAGCCTTCTGAGAAAGTGGGGGATCTTTGCTAGCCCAGAGTCAGGGTCCCAATGTGGAAGTTTGTTACCGATCCCCTTGGTGGATCTGCTCATCAGGGCACCTGCTCCCCTTGACTGGCATGGTGCCAGGGCCCGAGGAGCATGCACATTCGCGGGCTCTCTCTCTCTCTGGAGCGTGGAGGCAGGACCTGCCCACAGGCTTGTTAGAGTCACTCCTTCAGGATTTGCTAACACTGCAACATTCAGAGGAAGGTCTGAATGCAGACCTTGCCGAGCCCTGCAGAAGGCTCCCCAGGTCAAGGTCGCCCCAAAGGGCTGCTAGGCTAACAGAAATCACTGAAGACAGCAGAGTGGCGGTGACGCGTGGGAAGGTCCTGTGGATCCGCACCAGCCACATGGCCTCAGACTTACTTACTGCTCTCTGAGCATTGAATTCTCAGTCTATAAAATGGACCAGTACTGGCACACCCCCTTCACCAAACAGTGAGAACTGCAGAAGGTTATGCATTAAGCTTCCTCGTGCATATGTGCTGAGTCACTCAGTCATGTCCGACTCTTTGCGACCCTATGGGCCATAGACTGCCAGGCTCCTCTGTCCATGGGGATTCTCCAGGCAAGAATACTGGAGTGGGTTACCATGCCCTCCTCCAGGGGAACTTCCCAACCCAGGGATCGAACCCAAGTCTCATGTCTCCTGCATTGGGAGGTGAGTTCTTTATTATTAGTGCCACCTGGGAAGCCCACATTAGGCTTCAGGGTTCTGCTAATGCAGCGGATCCCCTGTTCTTCTTGGGCCTCTGTCAAATGCTCAAATGCTGAGTTTGGAACATCTGGGCACAGGGATCCTTGTTGAGGGTCAGTTCATTTTTAGTCCCTGTGAGCATTTCTTAAAACTTGTTTCTTTTTGTTTCATTTTTTCCCCAACAGAGTGAGTGTTCAATTAATTATCATAAAGCTCCCCAGGTCCCTGCCCTTGCCGCACCAGGGAAAATAATGTGGATTTGTCTTAACACTATTTTTTCCCCAATTCTTTAAGACCTTTGTCTCTTTGTGCATCCAGCCCTTCCACCACATGGCTTAAGTTTTACCTCATTGCAGTCAATTTCCTCTTACAGTTAATTTCCTAGGAGGTTTCATGTTATTTTATTTTTCCATAAAACTCCATAAAACTTGTTTCTTAAGTTTCTGCTAAAACTCTTGACTTTCCCTTTCTTTTCTTTCCTTTTTTTGGCTACACCACATGGTATATGGTGGAGAAGGCAATGGCAACCCACTCCAGTACTCTTGCCTGGAAAATCCCACGGACAGAGGAGCCTGGTAGGCTGCAGTTCATGGGGTCGCTAAGAGTCAGGCACGACTGAGCGACTTCACTTTCACTTTTCACTTTCATGCACTGGAGAAGGAAATGGCAACTCACTCCAGTGTTCTTGCCTGGAGAATCCCAGGGATGGAGGAGGCTGGTGGGCTGCCGTCTATGGGGTCGCACAGAGTCAGATACGACTGAAGCAACTTAGCAGGAACAGCATGGCGTATGGGATCTTAGTTCCCCAACCAGGAATGGAACCCACATCCCCTGCAGTAGAATCGCAGAGTCTTAACTACTGGACCACCAGGGAAGACCTGACCTTCACTTTCTTTTTTTAAAAAATTATTTAGTTAGTTATTTCTGGCTGTGCTGGGTCCTTGTTGCTGCACCAGCTTTTCTGTAGCTGTGGCGAGCAGGGTCTACTCTCTAGCTGCGGTAACGGGCTCCGCATCGCGGTGACTTCTCTAGCTGCAGAGCAGAGGCTCTAGGACACTCGGGCTTCAATAGTTGCAACATGTGGACTCAGTAGTTGCAACTCCCAGGCTCTGGAGCCCAGGCTCAATAGTTGTGGCACGCGGGCTTAGTTGTTAGGATATGGGATCTTCCCAGACCATGGATCGAACCCATGTCTCCTTCATTGGGAAGCGGATTCTTTATCACTAAGCCACCAGGGAAGACCCGTAACCTTCGCTTTCAAACTGTGCTTTCTCCAGTTGTAACGATGCTTGCAATCTGAAGATGATAACACCATCTGCATCTTATCATCTTATATTTGGTCTGTATTTGGTTCCCTGGCCCTGTAATGGTTTATAAAGACATGTTTAGCCCTGCAGTATTTGGAGAAGGAAATGGCAACCCACTCCAATGTTATTGCCTGGAGAATCGCAGGGACGGGGGAGCCTGGTGGACTGCCGTCTATGGAGTCACACAGAGTCGGACACGACTGAAGCGACTTAGCAGCAGCAGCAGCAGCCCTGCAGTATGAATCTGTATCCCCACAGTCTCTTGGTATCTTGCCTTCAGAGTCACCGTCCTCTGAGTCAGCAGCAAGATCAAACCTTCAGACAGATTCTGGCTCTTCCTTCACCACTTAAATCTTGTTCCAGACCTGGCTGCGACTTTTCAGACCTTCTCTTCCTAAGTTCACTCACCTTAGATTCCTTCCCTGTGCTTTTGACAGTAGCTCAGAACTTTGGGAGAATCCAAAGGACTGTACTAGTGTTCACTTACCGACCTGAGTTCCAACTGGAAACACTCATAAATAGTCAGTGGAATGTGCAAACTCTTTAAAAGTCAAGGATTTACAGTCTGACTGTAAAACAATTAGCAACGAAAGCACAATTTAAAATCTCTTATCTGGGAAACAATCTGTAGCTATATATATCCAAGAGCTATTGGAATAGTGCAATTCTACCTTAGAACTTTGTCCATTCTTTTTTGAGATATAAGTGACATATAGTATTATAGTACTCTTGCCTGGAAAATCCCATGGATGGAGGAGCCTGGTAGGCTGCAGTCCATGGGGTCGCGAAGAGTTGGACATGACTGAGCGACTTCACTTTCACTTTTCACTTTCATGCATTGGAGAAGGAAATGGCAACCCACTCCAGTGTTCTTGCCTGGAGAATCCCAGGGATGGGGGAGCCTGGTGGGCTGCCGTCTATGGGGTCGTACAGAGTCGGACACAACTGAAGCGACTTAGCAGCAGCAGCAGCAGCAAGTGTACAAGGATCCTATATTTGTATATATTGTGAAATGACTGCCCCAATAAATCTAGTTAATGTCTGTCACTACACCCAGTTTCAATTTTTTTTTTCCTTGTGATGAGAACTGTAAAGATCTACTTTCTTAGCAATTCTCAACAAAGACAGTATTTCTTACAGTTTTTATTTCTTTTATTTGACTGCATCAGGTCTTGTTGGCGGCATATGGAATCTTCGTTGCCGCACATGGACTCTCTAGTTGAGGTGTGAAGGCTCAGCAGTTGCAGCTCTTGGCCTTAGCTGCTCTTCAGCATGTGGGATCTTAGTTCCTTGACCAGGGAGCGAACCCATGACGCCTGCGCTGCAAGGCATATTCTTAACCACCGGACCATCAGGAAAGTTCCTCAAAAAATACAGCAGTATTAACTATAGTCACTGTGCTGTACACTATCCTATCCATGAGCTTGGTTTGCTTGGGTTTGGGGGGAGTTTTTTGTTCATTTTTTGGGCTTCTTTGTTTGAATCCTACATGCAAGTGAGAGCATTTTTGTTTGTTTTTCTTTGACTTATTTCACATAGCATAATGCTTTTACAGTCCATTCATGTTGTCACAAATGGTAAGATTTCTTTCTTTTTATGGCTAAATAATATCCTATTCTCTCTATATATAGTTGTACATGTGTGTATATATGTCACATCTTCTTTATTCACCCTTTGAGGGACACTTAGGTTGTTCCCACATCTTGGCTATTATAAATAATACTGCAGTCAACATGGGGATATAGGTATCTTTTTAAGTTTGTGTTTTACCCAGAAGTGGAATTTCTAGATCATATGGTAGTTCTATTTTTAATCTGCATATTGTTTTCCATAGTGGCGGCACCAATTTACATACCACCAACGATGTACAGGGTTCCCTTTTTTCTACATCCTTGCAAACACTTGCTATTTCTAGTCTTTTTGATAATATCTATTCTGATAGGTGTTAGGTGATATCTCATTATGATTTTAATTTGCATTCCCCTGATTATTAGTGATGTTGAGCATCTGTCCATGTACCTGTTGGTCATTGGTATGTCTTCTTTGGAAAAACATTTTCAGATACCTCTGCCCATTTTTTAATCAGATTTTTTTTGCTGTTGACTTGTGTCTATATATATATGATATTATAGTTTCTATCAAAGCATAATTTTTTTTCTCTAAGGCCACCCTCATTTCTACCAAAGATAACCAAATTGACCTTCATTTGTTTTCAAAGTAAGTTTAGTTTTGTTAAACTTGGCCTGATTATTTACATAAGTTCACAAGAACATCAGTTGACCATAGAGGCTATTTTAAGTCTGCATTGCTGGAACTTTTCACAAAAATCTCCAGATTAAATTTTTTTAATAGCCTCTTGAGGCGAGGAAGCCATGTTAAGGACTTGTCATCAGGCTCACCTGTAATACCTACATTCAGGTAAATTCCTCTCTGCTTGAAGGCCCACAAAATATCCTGAAGTTGACAGGCCACCAGAAAGTGACCTTCCTTACCCACCTGACAAGGCTGTTGGAAACAGTGTGAGCGAGGACGCAGGCTGCTCTTCTAAGGAGATTTATGGCTCCCTTGTCAATTTCAGTTCCTAAAGCTGTCTGTTCAAATCTCATTCTATACACGTTCTCCAATAAGACATTTTAGTCAAAGCCAGGGCAATGCAACTAATGTTTCTAAATGTGTCCTGTTACAAAGAGACCAGATTCTTAGTAAACTTATATAAATAACTATATTGTCATAAAAATGAGAAAGAATGCTTACTAAGAGCTTCCAAATTCTGGAGGGATCCAGTAGGGAGAGAGATAAATGTTTCAATTTTGCTAGCAAAGGTATAATTTACCAAATTGCTGTGATTCATAGTGAGTGTAAGAGGAAATGCTTTTGAGTGTAAGAGGAAAGGTTTTCTTGTTTCTGGAAAACAAACATTAAAAAAAAAAATAACATTTCAGACAAAACGTCATAAAAATTATAATCATATTCATGAGTTCATTCAGTCTTATGTAACTAATTAGTGTTGATCTATTTCTTAGCAGTTTTATGAAGCTATCAGGTTTGCCATTAGAATTCTGTAATCTTACCTAGTTCAATGGTATGATCTGAAATTTATCAGAAACATATACTTGTCAAAAAGTCCTTTCTATGAGTCTTCTTGAAGATGAAGCATCTTTGCGGAAGCACCACTGTCTGTAAATGGCAAAGACAAATGGCATGGTTGAAGATGTGATTACAATGCAATTGACAAGGAAATTTGGTTATTTCTACGACATACAACACTTTAAGATGATAACTAAAATTATGACTGATAGCATTTTATCAGGATATATCAGATTTTTAGGAATTTCACATCATTTTTTTAGAACATATGTATTCATCAATGCAATATAACCTAAAATGGTTTATCATCACTTATTTGACAATGCGTTCCATGTAATTTAGCATACCAATCAAGCCTTATCGGCTTAATATCTTTGACATGTTTAAGGGACCCTCTGAAGAATCCCCAAATTGGCTAGAGGTCAGAAAGACTTCATTTAGAATTTGATTTAAGAAAGTTTATCAAAGATATCAGAAGGTTTTAAAACACTTGTTCAAATAGGATTATAAGTCACTGTGAAACAATGCTTATTCACTTAACCAAAGTGACAAAGACTTTACAGGCAAATACAGAAAATTTAATAATTGTTAAAAAAAAAAACCAACTCCTTTGCTCTGGCAATATGGAAAAGATTCAGTGTAAGTAATCAAAAAACCTGATAAAACAACACAGGAGATTATTTGGATGAAACATAAAAACCTCTGCTTTTTAGACAGACTACTCAGAGGTAAAGAAAAACCTATTACAATTCCCTTATCAAAGCGGACTTTTGTCTTTTCAACATGGAGAAAAAAAAAAATTCTAATTTTGTACCAGCTTTTAATATTTATTCACTCAAATTCATTTCAGTCTTAGCCAGTCCTGACTGTGCACAAGACTTTTTTCTCAGGGTTCATTTCCCCTAAACCCTCTTAAACTTCCCCCTTTCCATTCAGATTTTGTCCTATGCTTTCGTTCTCTTTTTCCCTTTTAAGCATCTTATTTATTTATTTATTTATTTTTGGCTGTGCTGGGTCTTGGTTTCATTTCTGCGTGGGGGCTTTCTCTAGTTGCGGTGTATGGGTTTCTCATTGCAGTGGCTTTTCTTGTGGAACACAGGCTCTAGGGTGTTCAGACTTCAGTAGTTGCTACTTGTGAGCTTAGTTGCCCTGCGGCATGTGAGATATTCCTGGACCAGGGATCAAACCCATGTCCCTTGTATTGGCAGGCAGACTCTCAACAACTGGACCACTTGGGAAGTCCCTCCCTCTCTTTTTTTAAACCTCTCTTTAGGACCTCTCTCTTCTTTTTGTTGTTGTTGTTCAGTAGCTAAGTTGTGTCCAACTCTTTGCAACCCATGGACTGCAGCACGCCAGGCTCCTCTGCCTTCCACTATCTCCCAGAGTTTGCTCAAATGCATGTCCAGTGAGCCAATGAGGCTATTTAACCCCCTCATCCTCTGCCACTCCCTTTTCCTTTTGCCTTCAGTCTTTCCCAGCATCAGGGGTCTTTTCCAGTGAGTCGACTCTTCGCATCCGGTAGCCAAAGTATTGGAGTTTCAACTTCAGCATCAATCCATTCAATGAATATTCAGGGTTGATTTCCTTTAAGATTGACTGGTCTGATCTCCTTACTGTCTGAGAGACTCTCAAGAGTCTTCTCCAGCACCACAATTTGAAAGCATAAATTCTTTGGTGCTCAGCATTTTTTATGGTCCAACTCTATTCCCTTAGCAACATTCATTTACATTTTTAAAATCTTTTTTAAAAATTTCCTTGCATGTGAATATATTTTTCTATTTATTTTACTGGTTTCAATTACATCAAATATTTAGAATTATTGGAACTCTATTCAGAAACTTTTTCTAGTGAAAATAAAAAAGTAAGCAAGTGTGAACTGTTTGCTTTTTGATTGGCAAACTTATGAATACATTTCATAGTTTCTAGAAATATTCATTTCCTCATAATTTTTTTCAATGTGGTATAATATGTGTTTTTAATGGACCTAAACATCTTTAGTTTTTCTGTAATAAGACAAAAGTAGGTAAACTTAAGATTTGGCTAGCAAGTGATGTTTCAGTATCTTCCATTATTTGGAAATTATCTAGAATATTCAGGGAATTCTCATCATTTAACTTAGGAAAACTCTAAGGTTTTAAGTTACCAAAGGATTTGGGAAGATAATTTTAAGTTTTATCCCACTTGCATATAATAATAATGTGCATATAACCCATGAAAACCTTATGAGACATTGCTGCTGCTGCTAAGTCGCATCAGTCGTGTCCGACTCTGTGTGACCCCATAGACAGCAACCCACCAGGCTCCCCTGTCCCTGGGATTTTCCAGGCAAGAGCACTGGAGTGGGTTGACATTTCCTTCTCCAATGCATGAAAGTGAAAAGTGAAAGTGAAGTCGCTCAGTCGTATCCGACTCTTATCGACCCCATGGACTGCAGCTACCAGGTGCCTCAGTCCATGGGATTAAACAAAACCAATCATTTTCTTTCTTTAAAAGAAATGCATTATTTAGACTGCTCTGGGTTTTCACTGCTGCATGCGGGCTTTCCCTAGTTGTGGTGAGCTGGGGCTGCTCATCATGGTGGCTGTTTTTGTTGCAGAGCCTGGCCTCTAGTGTGCCCAGGCTTCAGTAGTTCTGGGCTCAGTAGCTGTGGCACATGGGCTTCGTTGCCCTGTGGCATGTGGGATCTTCCCAGGCCAGGGATTGAACCTGTGTCTCTGAGCCACCAGGGAAGCTCCTGGAGACAGGTTTTATTCTGGACAGGTGGACCCAACTAATGGCTCCCTGGCGTTTGACCACTGTCAAATGTAGGAGTGCTCAGCAGGACTTGACGAGGACTCTTTAATTTTGGAAGTAGCTTGTAGAGGTTCATTTTTCCAGGACTTTGTGAATATCCAGTCTCCTGAGTTTACAGTGGAGTAAACTGGGGCTGTTACCTGGAGGGGGCTGGCCTCTGTTTCCATTTTCTTGAATGGCCTACTGAACCTGGCCTGAGTTAGTAACACTGGAGATGGGCTGGGGTTTCTGGGTCAGTTAACATGTTTAGAGTGAGGGAGGGTCTTCCATAAGACATTTCAAAAGGCCTTACCCTGGTAGCTGTCTTAGGAGTCATCCTGACCGTTAGAGAGGTATTGGCAGCAGGCGACACCACCGCTCTGATGTTTCCTGACAGAATCTTCTTAAGGAAATTCTGTTTCCTTTAGAGTCTGATGAGCCTGCACTACTTTTCTGGAGGACCCAAGTCTCCAGGGTGAGTGCAGGTGGTATTTGATACCTAAGGCCTAAGATAGCTGTTGGGTAACCTTTGCTACAGATGAACAGCCATCGTCACTCTGGAGATGGCAGGGCAACCCGAACCTGGAAATGATTTCTTTTAAAAGCACTGTGGCCACTTCAATTGCCTTTTCTGCCCTAGTGGGGAAGGCCTCCATCCATCCAGTAAAAAAGTATCTATAAAGACTAGTAAGGGGGCTTCCCTGGTGGTCCAGTGGTTAAAAATCTGCCTTCCAATGCAACTGACACAGGTTCGATCCCTGGTCAGGGAACCAAGATCCCACATGCCGTGGGGCAACTAAGCCTGTGGGCCGTGAACTACAGAGCCCAGCGCTCTGGAGCCCGAGCCCAACTGTGGAGCCCACATGTCACAACTCGAGAGAAGCCTGCAACAGTGATCCCGAGCGCTGCAACTAAAGCTCAATGCAGCCAAAAATAAATAAATAAATATTTTTGAAAAGATAGCAAGTATTTGAAACCCTGGAAAGAAGGCATCTGGGTAAAATCTATTTTTCACTCCTCTCCTGGCTAAGTCCCAGTTGCTGGACTGGGCTAGCAAGAGGGGAAGGGGGCTTGAGTGGCACAGAGGGCACAGGCTCGAGTAACCCTCGTTATTGTATCTGAGAGTCCTTTTCTGTAAAAAGCTAGAAAACAGCTGTAGACATTGCATTTCTCCCAGGTAGAATCATGTAACTCTTTAACGATTTTCCGTTCTTCAGAAAGAGTTATAAGTAATTTCTGATCTATGTGCCACCAACCATCCTCTCCCTTAATTCCCCTTTGGTCCTGTGCCCAGGTCACTTCAGGAACAAGTACCTGGGTCCAATGTCAGAAGTGATCAGGGACGGGCTTAATGTCATTTCTCTTATAAACAATAGGGCAGCTTTCTTAGCTGCCTGATCTGCTGTTTTTCTCTGGATAACTTGGGAATTTCTCTTTGGTGCCTGTGGCAGTGGATGACTGCCACTTGTTTCGGCTTTTGGACTGTTTGTATGAGGCGCAAAATCTCAGCCCCATATTTCATAGGGGAGTTTCTTGCATTTAAAAGTCCTCCTTTCCAGAAAGCTGCATAGGCATGTAAAACAAGGAAGGCATATTTTGAGTCTGTACATCTATTTATAACTTTTCCTTCCCTTAGAGTTAAGGCTCTGATTAGAGCTATCAGTTCAGCCTTTGGGGCTGAAGGGTTGAGTGGCAAAGGTTTTGCTTCTGTGACACTTCGGGTGCTCACAATAGCATAGTCTGCCCTCCTGAGGAGAGGAACAGAGTAAAGGGACAAAGTAAATAATTAAATAGTTAATCCCACTAGGGGATTATAAATAGAAAAAATGTAGGAGACCCCTATTTGTTAATGATTACTCAAGAGAGAAGGTTTGCTTAACCACAAAATCAGGTAGGCTTGCTTAGCAACCAAACTATGCAACAGAAGCTGGAGACATGCCCCCAAACAATAAAACAATGTGATGTAAGACCCACATCATGCCCAGTGAGCTCAGTAAGTTAATGATCCCTACGACATGCTCTCTGCACACATAATAAAGGATAATTTGTAGACCTAGCTTGACCATGAAGGGACAAGAAAACTCCCCTGCTCAGTCTGGAGGAGATGATGATGGAAGCGTGACGTCTACTCAAGAAAGGCAGAGGAGTTCTTCTTCCCCTCCCTACTTTTCCTTTGATTATAAAACTGTAGCTCAGAAAGTTCTCGGGGCACAGCATCTCTTGCCTACACACCCATAAGCCTCACGTGCATCCTAGTCTAATAAACCATGTCTTATCTGTCACTCTGCCTCTTGCTGAATTCTTTACTGCACTGAGACATAAAGAACTGTGTACCAGGGCTCATCGGGCTTCCCTGGGGGCTCAGAGGTTAAAGCGTCTGCCTGCAATGCGGGAGACCTGGGTTCAATCCCTGGGTCGGGAAGATCCCCTGGAGAAGGAAATGGCAACCCACTCCAGTACTCTTGCCTGGAGAATCCCATGGACGGAGGAGCTTGGTGGGCTACAGGCCATGGGTCGCAAAGAGTCGGACACGACTGAGCGACTTCACTTTCACTTTCACCAGGGCTCATCAGAGCCCCCCAAATGACACCAAACAGTTTCACTGACACCATCTTTAATAAAAATACTGCCATCAGTAAACTGTTGTTCCTCAGGGTTTGCTATGGCTTGATCTGTTAGAACAAACCTATAGGAATAGAACTGCTCCAGGGTTTTGAGGCAAGAATGTAAAGTTCTGGTTCTACACCAGACATTGGTGTAGCTGGGTTCAGGGTGTGGCAAGTTTTAAGAGTCACTGCTAGAGAATCAAGAAGTAAAGCCTGGACTTAGGATTCAGCCTCCTGTTAGCCAGTGGTGGCCTTTGATCTCCAGAATCAAGCTTTGCACTGGAAGAGGACTGTCTCTTATACACATCTAGATGTGTATAAGAGACAGATTTAACCTACTGGAAGGGGAGGGCGGGGAGTGGGGGGGGGGCGGGGTCTGGTGGCTGTCCAAAGGTAAGCTTGGTTGCTCCTTCCACTAACAGAGTGGTGGCATCTACTGCCCGGAGGAAGCCAGGCCAGCCTCAAGCCATGGAACCTACTTGCTTGGAGAAATAGCCTGTGGGCCGAGGAACTTCCTCTAGCTTTTGTACTAGGAACCCCCAGAGGTGTCCCTTGTGTTTCAGCTCCATACAAGATGAATGGCTTGTTTAAACTGGGGGGACCCAGAGCAGGGGCTTTGGTGAGGGAGGGCCTGCTTGATAGCATTAAAAATCTTTTCCTGTTCCCTGTTCCAGAGCAAAGACTTGAAATCAGGGCCTTCAGTGGCTTCATATAGGGGCGTGGCCGTTAGCCCAAGCCCTAGAATCTGAATTCTGCAAAATCTTGCCATGCCCCCAAAGTACAGAGATGTTTCTTAGTCTAGGCCCAGTATAGCTACTTTTCTGTCTGAGATAGCTGTCTACTCCCAGGGTTTGTAATATATCCCAGGTATTTAACCTGTTGCTTTGAAATTTGTGCTCTTCTCTGAGAGACTGTAATCCTGGGTTTCAAGGAAAATAAGGACCTCAATGGTGCTTTCATCTGAGGCCTCTCTTGTGGGGCTACATGTTAGTATGTCATCTATATATTGTAGAATAGCACCTCCTTTTATGTATACTTCCCTTAGTTCCTTTCCTAGGGCCTCAGTGAACAAGTGTGGGCTATCCTGAAACCCCTGAGGCAATACTGTCCACGTATATTGTTGCATTTTGCCTAAGTCAGGGTTAATCCACTCGAATGCAAACAGATACTCTGATGAGGGCTGAACTGGGATGCAGAAGAAGGCATCCTTGAGGTCGAGCATGGTACCATTGAGCATTTTCAGGGACCTGAGAAAGTATGTTAAAAGGATTGGCCAGGAGGGGATGTATAGGGATCACAGCATCGTTTGCTACCTTAAGGTCTCGTATCATCCTATATTCCTTGTTTGGCTTAACAACTGGCAGAACAGAAGTATTGTATGGAGACTGGCAGGGTACCAAGATTCCATGCATTAAGAATTTATTTTGGGGGGGTTATAACCCCCTTTTTGCTTCTAGGTTGATGGGACATTGTCTCTTGTTAGGGTAAGTTACTTATGGTTTAAGGCTCATTTTTACGGGTTCGGCATTTCTGGCTTCCCCAGGGACCCCTCAGTCCCACCCGGGAGAGCTCACTGCCTGCAGAAAATGATTTGGAATAGGACTTTGTTCTTCTGGCTTGTCTTCATCGTCAGGGTCAAGATGAGTGGGCTGCTGGGGGTCTCCTAACCGGAGTATGGCCTGGTTAAGGAGCTCAGGAGATCCTGCTCCACCAGGTGGTTGGGACACTCATGCATAACTAAAAAGGCAGTGAAATCAACCATTGCTCCAATGGGCAAGTGAGAGCCCCAGTGAAGTAATGGGTGTGAGGCTTTCCGTCAACACCAGTCATAGTACAGCTTTTGGAGGAAAGAGGTCTTGCATGAGAAATTAAGACAGAGTGGTTCCTGTATCAACTGAAAAATCAATTTTCTTACCTGCCACATCAAGGACTGGCTGGGGCTCCGCAGTGGAGATAGACTAAAACCCCTGGGCTGTCTCAGTCACCCAGCATGACCATCTCGGGAGCCGGTTTCCTCCTCTCCCGTGGGGAGTTCCCCTCTGTTTGCAGGCTGGGCATTGCCAGAGGGGCTCTTTCTGGCATTCTCAGGCCCAGTAGCCAGTTGACTTGCATTTTCAGCCTTCCCCTTGTCCCCTGTGGCTCTGCTGGTTAAGAATCTGCCTGCAACGTGGGAGACCTGGGTTGGATCCCTGGGTTGGGGAAGATCCCCTGGAGAAGAAGGGAAAGGCTACCCACCCCCTATTCTGGCCTGGAGATTTCCATGGACTGTATAGTCAATGGGGTCACAAAGTCAGACACAACTGAGCAACTTTCACTTTCACTTGTTGATTTTACCTCCAGATAGATAGTCGACTTTCTTGGCGGCCTTGGGTTGTTCTGAGGTCGCAAAGGCATGGCTGCCTGCTGTGGCTCTCAGGTTTACGTAAGCCCTAGCCTGTCTTTTCTCACGCTGAGTCCTTTTTTTCCTCCTCAGCCTGATCTCAATTGTTAAATACCCCAAAAGTCACCTCTAGGAGTTGGGGCATGGGGGTTTGTGGGCCAAATTGTAACTTTGGGGGTTTTTGCCTAATATTGGGGTGGACTAGGTGATAAAGTGTTGTTCCTGCAGGGACTGACCAGAAGTGGAGGGATTTATGTTGGTATACTTTCTAAATACCTCTGCTAGCTGCCTGGGAAAGATGGCTGGGTTTTCTTTCTCTTATGGGGTTACCTCTTTAACCCTTTCAATAATGACTGGTGTTTAGACACATTTTCTCATGATACATATTGGATCATGTTTCCTGGCTGTTGTTCCCACCTGGGAATTATAATTTGGGGGTTCCTGATTTGGGACTGCATCACCATACATAGCATGATGTTAGGGTTAGCCTCTGGCAAGCTGGTCAGCATGCCCCTGGGCTGTTGTCCAGATTCTCTGTTTGTCCCCAGGAGTACAGCAGGTGGATAGAACTACTTGGACATCTTTCTAAGTTAAGTCATAGATCAGGGCTAGGTAATGAAACCCTTCAACAAACTTACTGGGGTCTTCAGAAAAAGGCCCAGTTTCTGCTTGCACTGGCTAAGTCAGTTAAAGAGAACAGCACATGTATACTCTGATTGTTCCTCCACCATTTGCCACTTCCCTAACAGGGCATGATTTTTTCACTCCTTGGAGATAAGAAGTCCCACCGTGGGTCACCCTGCAGGACTATTCTCTCGAATCTGGGATATCAGATTGTGGAATATAGGGGAACATAGGGAGGCGGAGTTGGAGATTGGTCAGAAGGACCAGGAGAAGTTGTTGGCTCTGGAGAATCATGTGGCTCTGAGAAGCAGAGACCCTGTTAGGAGTGGGAGGGGCTGGGTTAGCATCCTGACAGAATGGGAATCATCTAAAATGTCAGGAAAGCTTTCTGATTCCCCAGGCTTTAAACGGTAAGAGCCATATAGGGCAGGATTCTGGTAAAGAAACAAACCAGAAGCTTGAACATAGGGAACCTCAGTCCATTTCCCATTTTGCGATAGTAAAGATCTAATTGTGAGATATTATTATAATTTAGGGACCTGTTTGCAGGCCATTTTTCTCCATTTCCCAGCTAATACAAAGGTCAGGCACGGCTACGGTAAGATTTAAGTTTCTCCTTTCTTAGCCCTTCTGTCTTAAAAAATTTCCAGTTCCTAAGAATACATTCGAGGAGTGTTTCTTCTGGCTTTGAAGGGGACCCTCCCATGTCGAGTAACCTGCAACCAAGAACGGAGTGCTCCTGGAAGTGTAACCCAGCCTCCTAGATACCTTTAGGAGGCACCGGAAGGGGTTCAGAGCATCCCTGGGGTTCTCTTCCATCTTATTGTTTGACGGGGTTTTGAGCATCTTCTGCTCCTCCATCGAATCACGGTCAGACGTTTCTCTGGCCCCCTTGATACCCTGCGCGAGGTGCCCAACCCAGCACCGCTTTGAGAAGGACTTTTGAGTCTGTATAGACTGGTTGCCAGGGCTTGGCTTAGGAAGGAATCCCTTGCCTGGAAAATCCCAAGGACAGAGGAACCTGGCAGGCTACAGTCCATGGGTCACAGAGTCAGACACGATTGTGCATGCACACACACTTTGTTTATAGAGCTAATGTCCTGTGATAAGTCTCCCTACGCTGGGGTGTATTCCTTGAGACTGAGCATCTATGATGTTCATAATTCGGGCCTTTGGGGGTGGCCAGCCCAATAGGCTGTCCATAGCAGTATGGGTTGCCAAGGCCTGGAGTAAGGGAGGGGTGGGTTCCGATAGATGCAAAGAGAAACGCTTGCAGAAACTGGAGTTGGGCGATCAGAAGACGGCATGGGGTTCAGGGCTCAAGGGCCAAGTGGGAAAGTCCTCATAGTAAATTTCTGGGCATTTAGTAAGGTGGGAGACTAGACAGCAGAAAAATCCAAACTCCCTTGCCCTGTCTGTCTCGCAGCTAAGACAGAAGTGGGCACCATCCGACAGTTCTGACACGGCAGCACTGGGGTTGATGGCGGTAGGGTCGCATTGTAGGAATGTTACCCAGGAAACGCTTTCCTAAAAGGGCACGGAGATGTGAGGTGAGAAAGAAACCCAGTTGTGCGAGGGAAGTGGAAGAAAAAGGTAATCCCAGGTGAAGTCAATTTTAGTAAAATTTTATTTAACCCAATATATAAAAAATATTACCTTGACATAAAACCAATAGAAAAATTAGATAATTTTACATTTTTTTCATAGCAAGACTTCAAAATCCTGTCTATTTTAGGGTTGTATAATAGAATATCTCAATTCAGGTACTAGATTTTCATCAGAAATACTTAGTCTGTATCTAGCTTTCATAAAAAGTAATTTCATTACATTTGAAAAGGCAGGTTCACATACCCACGGGCCCCAACACACATCAGTTTTCCTGTGACGGTCTGAGGCCCTGCTGGTCTGGAAGCCCATGGCTCTGGGCTCTGTCCTGGAGCGTTTCTTCCGAGCGCCGAGCATGCTCTGTAACGACGTCTGCCTTTGTCACTGCTACTGTTCTCAACAAAGCGTGCACATAGGTAAGTACCCACAGCATATTTGCTGAATAAATATATTTACATCAAAATTTAGAAAACCCAGAATCTCCCCCTCTCCTTAGATGATGCACTGGTCTACAAAGACGTAAGCTACTGGAAAAGAGTGGGTCTTTCCCATTCTTCTCAGTGGTTGAGGGCAGACTTTTGATCCCATTGCCCCTGTGCACAAGAACTGGGAAACAGGACAGCGCCCCCCACCCCGACCTGCTGTCACACCAAACACACAGCCGCACCCACACTTGCACCCCCCCGGCCACCTCTGCACTCGGTCCTGACTTCCCCAGGGCTGCTTGAAAACAGTGCCACAGGTGGCAGGGCTCACTTGGGTCCCTGGGTCGTGTTTTCTGTTTGCCGTGGGTTACTTTCAACCTGATCAGGACCTTTCTAGCGCCCCATAAAGACTCAGCAGGACCAAGAGAATGGGACCAGTTCCTGCTGAGTCAGGCCTCACTGGCCACCCCAAGCTCCAACCCCAGCCCATCTGCCCCTCTGCAGCTCCTGAGACCCCGTCCGTCCTGCAAGGCCGGGATGTTCCAGCTCAAGCCTGGGCTCCCTGCCTCTCAGCTGCATTGTCTTTCACTACCTTGCCTGCTTTGCACCCTCCTTTGAATCCCAGACTCCGAGCTCACCCTGCCCATTTGCTACGGCATCCAGTGGGAGGCTGGCAGAGCCCGAGCGCCCCCTCTGCTGGACACTGATGAGATCCAGAGGTCACTGAACTTGGGAAGTATATTTGTAACATGTGATAAAGCAGAAATATAAAAATATTCACTTAGGGAATAAAATGTTCTCCCTGAAGGCAAGATTCGAAGTATATTTGTAACATGTGATAAAGCAGAAATATAAAATCATTCACTTAGGGAATAAAATGTTCTCCCTGAAGGCAAGAAGAAGACAGGGATACAAACGTGGTCCTCTAGGTGACAGGACAACAGCGTTGTCCCACAGACAATCCACCTCAGCACTGATCTGGGGGCGCCTGGGGCTGCTGCTGCCTGTCAGCCGATCTACAGATTATTGGATGGTTGGCACAAATCCCCTTGAAATAGCAGCAAAGTTATGCGCTAGGTCATCTCCTAGGAGATGATACATAGTTTTATATCCTGGTGAGTCTATCACCTATAAAATGAAAATGAATTAGAACTCTTTTACACTGTTGAACAATAAAATGTAAAAGAACCTCACTACAACTGACTCAAATTCATCCTTTTTTTGTGGTTGAGTAATGTTCCACTGTCTATATGTACCACATCTTTATCCATTCATCTGTCGATGGACAGCTAGGTTGCTTCCATGTCCTGGCTAAACAGTGCTGCTATGAATGCTGGGGTACATGAGAGGATAGAGCCTGTTATGTGAAGTCGGAAAAAGAAAAACAAATATTATATGTTAATGCATATATATGTAATCTAGAAAAATCACATTGAGCTTATTTGCAGGGAAGGAACGGAGACGTAGACACAGAGAACAGGTTTGTGGACACAGTCGGGGAAGAAGAGGGTGGAATGAATTGAGAGAGTAGCTCTGATATACATACACTACCATGTGTAAGACAGACAGCTAGTGGGAAGCTGCTGTGGAGCACCAGGGGCTCAGCCTCGTCTGCGACGATCTAGAGGGCTGGGATGGGAGGGGGCGGGAGGCTCGAGAGAGAGGGGATATATATACACACATATGTATGTATGTATATAATTATGGCTGTTTCTTGTTGTTGTACAGCAGAAACCAATACAACACTGTAAAGCATTATCCTCCAATTAAAAAACATTTTTTTAAGTGTAAAATAACAATGATTTTCTATTTCAACTTCCCACTGAGCAACCAAAGAGCACAGGGGCAATTTACGCAGAACCAGGGGCCAACTGCGGGGGCGGGGGTGTCTGTCTCCCCGCCTGAAACCACACAGGCCTTAGCTGTGAGGGATTCAGTGAAAGGACTCTACACTCACACACTCTTTAGGATCTTCTGCAGCCTTTGGCCAGCATGCCGGGGACCAGCAGCACCAGACGGCTGGCACTACCGCCAGGACATCCTGGAAACGGTCCGAGAAGCCAGGGTGATCTCCCCGAGGTGGTGGCACAGGGCAGGGTGGCAGGGACGCCCCTGCCCCCATTGTGCCCAAAGTCAAGGCTCTCAAACGAGGAGGGAGGCGACATGGCCCCAGGAAAATGACCTTCCCAGGAGGAGAGAGGACTGGTGGGGAGAGGGCAGCACAGAGTTTGTACAACTTCATGGGGCATGCAGACCAGCCCCTGTTTTTTGCCAAATAATAAAATACCACCCAGCGTGAATGCGCAGGTCTCATCGCCGCTGCTTCCATCCAAGGCTCAGCCAATTAAACTAACTCATCGAGGGCAGGCTGAACGCTGGGCCTGCCTGTCCTTCCCCTGGAGACCAGTCAGCTTTGCCAGGTCACCTGTGAGCCTGAGCAGTGGGTCTCAGCGGAGCAGTGGCGTCCAGCTCAGTGGCAATATGGTCAGAGGGTGTGTACTGGCTACATACAACTCAGCAGCACATTTTTAAAATAGAGAAAAATGTAAAAGCTGGATTAAATTTCTGAGACCATTTATTTCTTCTCGACCCTGAGGAGAAGAGACCTGCGGGGGTGGGTGGGATCTGGATCTGCCCTCCCTCCACCCCTCCCTGTCCTGGGTAAGGCGGAGCCCTCCCCCAGGGGCCCTTGCCCGGGGGCTCCCGCAGGCCCTGGAGGGTGGCAGGCGGTGGCTTCAGGTCACAGCATCCAGCATGTCTTGCTGAGAGATAACATCCAGGCAGCGGCCCTCGGAAGCTCTGGTGTTCTCCCAGGGGCCTGTCCTCTCCAGCGTGGCCTGGAGAAGTTCTCGGATCCTCCGGTTTTCCTTGGACGTGGACTCCCACACAACTTCCAGCTCGCCTTCCACTTCTCTGAGAGAAATAAGTAATACAAAGAAAATGTTTAAAATAACACAATTTAATAAATACTTACAGAGCCCATAAGAATTGTAAAGTCATAAGAACCCAAATGGAAGAATGATTAACGTCCGAGAACAGAGCCCATTGTGTGTAGGTTCTGAAGCAGAGACTCCCAGTGTTGAAAGAAACCGGAAGTGCTCTGCAAACCAAACAAAACACAAAGGCACAGGCTGAAAATGACGCCTTAGCTCTCTTCTGTTTTGCCTCTCCTTTATTTTGGCACCAGTGCACACACCCTCTGTTCTCTCTGACGTTAATGTACAACAATACCATGTAACAACTACAGGGGCTGACCTACAGCACGGTGTCCTGGCTGTGGCTTTCCAGGCCTCTTCTATGTCCCCTCTGCCTGTCCCCACTGTGCCCCGGCCAACACTCAGGTGCCTGCCATGCCTCCATCCAATGGGCCCAGACAGAGAGTGAGGCAGGGGGCAAGGAGGGGACTATGGGGAGTGGGGATCACAGCCCAGGACACAGTGAAGACTGGCCCAGATTACATGCCAGGAGGGCGAGTGTCCAGAGGGATCCAAGGCCGCTGAAAAAGGAAAATCCTGAGCCAGGGCTCTGTGACGGGCCCCGCGTGGGGAGCTGAGGAATCAGGGCAGAGAGGGCACGCATGTCCTCAGAGGGCCCACCGAGGGGGTAGACCAGACAGCTCCCTCACGGGAGCCCCACGGGGAGGGAAGAGCAAGCCTTGGCCTTGGAGGAGGAGCAGGCCTTGGGCGGGACAGCACGGCTGGGCAGGCGGCTCCTTCACGGACACTGCCAGTTGGTTATGCAAAATGCTAGAAACTGGGTTACCGGGTGGACTTAGAACTGTTGTCTAGAGAGGAGGACAACAACTTCCAGTGCAGGGGGCTTGGGTTCGACTCCTGGTTGGGGAACTAAGATCTCACATGCACAGCCAAACAACAAACTAACAAAAAATAAATAAAAAGAGGAGGGACCAAGATTTAGGGAGGCCAGTGACACGCCCACTCACTTGACACGCCCACTCACTCAATGTCATTTTCCTTGTGAACTGTTGCTTCCTTCCAAAGCCCATGATGCTGAGTGTTGAGTACTACTTAATTAAAGTATGTATAAAAATCCCCAGGCTTCTGTTTTCGGACAAAACACCCAAATGTTTGCAACATCATGATAATTTACAGCTAAACTCAAAACAAAGTGAGAAGGAAATTTCTAAGGGCAGAAAAAAAACATGAAGACTAAACTGAAGCAGAGGTAGGCAAACAAAATGCCGGTATTGCTTTGAGGACAAAAGCCCATGCTCTATAGAAACCCAGACTTCCAAAGAAAGGGGACTAGTCTTGGGCCCATGCAAACTGGGTGCAACAGAAAATCCCAGGGCTGACTCACAGCCACGTTTCTCGCCTCTTCTTCCTACTGACACTCAACTGTGTATCCCAGAATTACGCAGGTAAGTGGAGATAGGTGAAGAACCCTCCAAGGCAGGATGGTTGGGTGGAAAAACCTGCCAGGCTTCAAAAGAAAGCTGCTCTGAGAGGCTCCTTGGGGGCTATAGTTACTGATTTGTTCTCAAATGAACATGGGGTTTGAATCTACACTGTTCCCCACTGTAAAGCATCCCCAGGCCCTGACTGGAATGAACCAAAAGTAAAAAGGCATCTTTGAGGCAATCAGGAAAAAAACTCAATGGAAGAGTTAGAAGTACATTAGACACCACCAGAGGCAGAATTAATGAAGTGGAATATTGAGCAAACAGAAAAATATATGTTAAGAAGTTAAACATTAATTATAAATGTAATAATGGCATTGAGAAATTTTTTTTTTTGGCTGAGCCGCATGGCTTGCAGGGTTTTAGTTCCACAACTAGGGCCCGAAGCCACAGTGAATGCACGAAGTCCTAACCATTAGACCGCCAGGGAATTCCCTGGGAATATTTTAAAAATCTTTTTGTATTTAAAAAAAAACAAAACACTATAGTAGATTTTTTTTTTAAGTTAATAATAAAATTAAAGTGACTAAACAAACGACTTAGCAGCAGCAGCAGCACAGGTTTGAAAGTACTCTCTGGCACCAAGAGAAGCAAATGCAGGCCTTTTCTGGAGAAAAACGTCCTCAATCCAGACCCCCAGGACTCCACAGAGTAAATTCAACCATTCATGGGTTCACAGTAAAAAAATTACAGCACATAGAACAAAATAAGCCGCATAGGGCAACAGTCAACAAGACTCCCAAATTCCAGATAAAGAAGCTGGCACAGAATATAAAATAACTATGAATAAAATGTTAAAGGAAATAAAAGATGTACTAAAGATAAGCAAAGATCAAGAATTTATTTTAAAAATCACTAGAGAGATTTTCAAAGGAACCAAATAGGACTTCTGAAATGGAATACAGTTCAATTTCAGAATACAGTTGTTGAAATAAAAAATCTCAATGTCTGGGTTAAACACACACTGAACAAAACTGAAGAAAAAACTAGTAAATAGAAATATTGAGGAGAATTATGCAGAGTGTAGACCTCCAAAAAAATCCCCAGAGATAGAAAATGTAAGAGATAAGACACATGGAAGATTCAGTAAGTTGGTATAATATATAACATTTAATCTGAGTTCCAGAAGGAAATCTAGACACAATAAGGGGGAAAGACTTGTTTCAAGAGATAATGACTGAAAAATTTCAATAAGTAATGAAAGGCACAAAATCACAGAAATAGAGAATAACTTATATCAAGTAGTTGAGTAAAACAAACTCATAAACACAATGGAGGGGACTTCATTGGTGGTCCACTGGTTAAGACTCTGTGTTCCTGATGCAGGGGACCCAAGTTAGATCCCTGGTCAGGGAACTAGACCCTGCATGCCACAACGAAGATCGAAGATCCTTCATGCCACAGCTAGGACTCGGTGCAGCCATATAAATAAATAAATATTCTAAAAACACAGTGGAGCTGCAGACTGTAAGAGTCAAGAGGAAATCTTAAAAGAGGCAAGAGATGATGGATCATCTAGTTTTAAAAATGATAAAAAAGACTTCTCAGTGGTAATAATGAAACAGAGGAGACAGTGAAGTGTGGTGAGAGAGAAGACTGTTGAGGTAGAATCCAGCTTCTAGCAAATATCAGCTCATAAGGATGCAGCCAAAATGCAGACACTCAGATAAACAAAAACTAAGAAAGCTTATTGTCACTAAAGAAACTTCTAAAGTATGTACTTTAGGAAGGAGAAAAATCCTCTGAGAAACAGGGTCTCAGATGCAAAAAATAATAATAATAAGCAAAGAAACTGATACACTGTGGGTGAATCAAAATAAACAACTCTATTAAACCTAGTAGTATGCAGTTTCTGGGGGTAAAATGGTGATGTAAAATAGATCTTTTCTTTTCACCTTCATATATCTGTACTTACATGTAATGACAACAGACAAAAATAGCATATATGCTGAGTGGGGGCATAATTAGATCAGAGCGTTAGATCTTGCATTTGGTGCTAGAAATGTCAGTCAGTAAGTTCAGTCGCTCAGTTGTGTCCGACTCTTCGCGACCCCATGAATTGCACAGGAGGCGTTGATTAATTTTAGATTTTTTTAACATTAAGTAGCCATAGTGAAATTTCAAAGGAAACCACTACAAGAATAAAAACAGAATGTCTAAGTTTTGAACCATTAAAGGGCAAAAAAATAGAATAAGGAAGAAAGTATAAAACAAAGTTCCATTTTATTAATGCAATTCTAAACCACTTGTCTGGCAAGAAACTTGGTATCATTCCAACTTTTACAAAATGACCGTTCATGGTGGTAAGAACCTCTGTGACTGTAGAAAACCTGTTAGGTAACAGTTTACTCTGCCTGGCATTAAAAAGCATCTGGCTGACAGAAAATAAACAGCTGTCTGCATTCTGCTTGGTATCTATCTAATACACAGATTCTATCATAACTTGAAGAAAATCACATCTGAATGTCATGCTTTCTCTCCATGCATCTGTTTATGTTCCAGTCTGTCAAAGACAACACAGCCATTCTGAAAAGGCCAACTTACACGTGGACCCAGACTACCCGAGGGGACTGCCATGGTCACCTTCACAACACGTGCGCTATTTCCCAGGGTTGGTTTTCAACACACTGGCAATATCCCCTCTGTCACACGGGGAGCCACAGCGGACATGATATACCCACAATCTTCTGACTGTGATCTTACAAAAAAGGAAGAATCTGAAACTTTACGCTTCTCAGAAATGAGAATGTAATAGCAGAAATAAAATATTTAATCGAAAAAATTTAAAGTCTGCCAAGAAGATGGAATAAAATAAAAATATTAAAGAGATGGAAAAGAGGGGGAGAGGGGGAGGACAATGAGAGGACTGGATTGATTTACGAAGTCCAGTATTCAAACAGCAAGAATTTTTAAAGGAGGGATAAAAGAAAATGAAGACCTGGGATCTAATGTACAGCAAGGAGACTACAGTTAACAGTTCTGTATATCTGGAAGTTGCTAAGAGAGTAGATCTTAAAGGTTCTCACCACCACCACAAAAAATGGTAATGATGTGAAGTGAAGGCTATGTTAACCTTATTACGATAATCATTTTACAATATATATCAAACCATCACACTGTATACCTTAAACTTATACAAGGTTATATGTCAATTACTAGGGGAAATCTTTTTAAAAAAAAAAAAAAAAAAAGAGAGAGAGAATGGAGGAGCAAATAAAATACAAGGTCAGGATTTCCCTAGTGGTTCAGTGGTTAAGATTCCACCTGTCAGTGAAGGAGACACACAGGTTTGATCCCTGGTCTGGAAAGATTCTACCTGCTGCAAGGCAGCTAGGCCTGTGTGCCACAACCACTGAGCCCGAAAGCCTGCGCTCCACAACAAGGGCGAGAAGCCCACGCACTGCAACCAAGACCCAGTGCAGCCAAAAATAAAGAAATATTAAAAAAATCAAGACCAACATTAAAATCAGATAAAACAAACATGTAAAAACAAAGATAAGCAATGAAGTGAACAAAAAAACAGGTCCAGAGCATGTTACTGGAAAATCTTACCAAACATTCAAAAATCACAAACATCACCCGGGGGCTGGGGCGGCCAGACCTTTTCTGCTGCAGCGCCTTGTCCAGGACATCCTGCTTGTCCAGGAGCATCCGATGGAGGTGCCTCATCTCCTGCTGGTACTGAGCTGTCTTGCTAGCAAAGTCTTCCTGCTGCTCTGTCAGATGATGATTCATGTCATCCAGCTTCAGTGCCATCTGCTTCTTGTACCCCTGGGGACGAGGATGGACTCATTGAGGGGATGCAGCCTGGGGCCCAAGGGGCTGGCTTTGTGGATGTGCTCCTTCCCCACTCCTGGGCCTATCAGAGCCCCTGAACTGAGTAACCCCGGGACAGGTCTCATCACAAAAGTCATCACAAAGTAATAAAAGAATTTCAAGTATATTAAAGAGAATTTCTGACTTGTACCATGCCTAGTTTTTTACATGCTACAAATAAAAATTAGAACAGAAAGATTTGGCAAGGACTGTCACACTCTATTGGAAAATAGACGACTAAGATAAAAGCCTGATTCACTTATTTTCCTTCTTACATATTTATTGTTTAGCATTTAAGGTTAATAGATTTTCCACTGAGCATTTCCAAAACTCATGTCACATAGATTCTAACTTTGTAGTTCAACTACAAAGATTTAATTTTGTAGTTAGATTCACAAAAGATTCAGTTCTCATTAGAAATTATGACATCCAAGAACCTACTATAGGATGACTCAGGAAACTCAAACAGTCAAACAGGAGCTCTGCGACAATCTAGAAGGGTGGGGTGGGGAGGGAGCTGGGAGGGAGGTTCAAGAGGGAGGGGACATATGTACACCTGTGGCTGATTCATGTTGAAATCTAGCAGAAAACAACAAATTCTGTAAAGCAGTTAACCTTCAATTAAAAAGTAACTTAAAAAAGAAAAGAACCTACTGTATATAGCACAGGGAACTCTATTTAATACTCAGTAATGACTGATATGGGAAAAGAATCTAAAAAAGAGGGTGTGTGTGTGTGTGTGTGTGAACTCTATTTAATACTCAGTAATGACTGATATGGGAAAAGAATCTAAAAAAGAGTGTGTGTGTGTGTGTGTGTGTGTGTAAAATCTAAAAAAGAGTGTGTGTGTGTGTGTGTGTGTGTGTGTGTATAATTGACTCACTTTGGTATATACCTGAAACTAACACAACACTGTAAATCAACTACACTCCAATAACAAAATTTAAGAAAAAGAGAAATTATGACTTTCAATTTATACATCTTCTCTGACCCAAGAGTCATTCATTTACTGCAGTTTTTACATGTCCAGGTGAAAGAATATTTTTCAGTCTCATGTTATTTATTAATTTCTGGTATTCATTTTTTTGGTCAACAGATATCTATCTTATTTCTACTTTGGAAGCTTACTGAAACTTTATTTTTTGGTAGCCAATCTATAATCAATTTCTGTGACTGTTCTGTATATATCTATGTCTATGCAGACATATACATATATGGGCTTCCCAGGTGGTTCCAATGGTAAAGAACCCGCCTGCCAATGCAGGAGACATAAGAGACGTGGGTTTGATCCCTGAGTCGGGAAGATCCCTTCGAGGATGGCATGGCAACTCACTCCAGTATTCTTGCCTGCAGAATCCCATGCACAGAAGAGCCTGGCAGACTACAGTTCATAGGGTCACAGAGTCAGACACAACTGAAGTGACTTAGCACGCATGCACATAGGTATATACACATAAATATACCTTATAGATTATGCTGTAAAATTCTATATGTTTACTCTTGTATAACATTGTGATCTGTCCTGGACTAAGAGAAGTGGATTAAAGCTCCACTAAGCTTCCATTTCCCCTTGTATCTCCTGTAGTTTATAAGTTTTGGTGTTATTTAGTACAGAAACATTCATAACTGCTATATATATATATATTTTTTTTAATTTTTTTGATGGGGACCATTTTTAAAGTGTTTTATTTAATTTGTTATAATATAGCTTCTGTTTGGTTTTTTAGCCCTTAAAGCACATAAGGTCTTAGCTTTCCAACCAGGAATTGAACCCGAACCCCCTTCACTGGAAGGGGAAGTCTTTTCTGCTGGACAGCAGGGAGTCCCAATAACTACTATTACTAATTGTCGTCTTTAGCATTATTAAGACCTCCCCCCACCCTCTTTTTTCTCTTTGCTTGGTTTCATTAAGTGCTTTGGCCCAAATTTTCTCTTAGCAGATGTAAAGATCACAGCTTGGCTTTCTTCTTGTTTGCATAAATCTGTATTATCTTCACTCATTCTTTTATTTTTAATCTTTCTGAAGTACTGTTCCTTATGGTCTCTTGGTTCTAGCATGTAAATAGTGTTTTGCTTACTTTCTTTTAATAGGTAAATTAAGCTCATTTATATTTTCTTATACGGAAGATTTATTTGGTCTTAATTTTATGTTTTATTGTTTTATCTACACACATATTTTAAGACTTTAATGTAGTCGATTTTCTCTGCTCTTTTTTGCTGTTGTAGTTTGCTATTTAGGTATGAACCTCTCTTGATTCTTATAGTTACTTTTATTTTTATGTCTTTATATTACATGTCCTTACTCCTCTCACTTATTGAAAGTAACATAATGTTGGCTCTGAACAATTTTTTCTTCACTCTTCCCTATTTAAATATGCTAAGTTCTTCCTACTTGATTTTTATATTTTTGTAAAGACATTATTTTCTACTTTTATTTTTTTTTCATTATTCTCCTCATTCTATTTATTTTTTAAACTTTTTATTTTGTATTGGGGTATAGCCTATTAACAGTACTGTGATAATTTCAGGTGAAAAGGAGAAGGGCCTCAGCCATACATATACATGTATCCATTCTCCCCCAAATTTCGCTCCCATGCAGGCTGTCACATAACATTGAGCAGAGTTCCCTGTGTTACACGGTAGGTTCTTTTTGGTTATCCAATTTAAACACAGCAGTGTGTACAGGCAACCGTAAGTTTGTTCTCTAAGTCTGTGAGTCTCTTTCTGTTTTGTAAGTAAGTACATTTGTATCATTTCTTTTTAGATGCCACATATGAGGGATGGCATAGGATATTTATCCTCCTCTGTCTGACTCCACTCAGTGGGACAGTCTCTAGGTCCATTCATGCTATCTATTTCTTTCTGGCCGTGCTGGGTCTTCGCTGCTGCATGTGGGCTTTCTCCAGGTGTGGCAAGCGGGTGCTGCTCTCTAGTTACAGTGCTTGGTGGCGTCTCTTGTTGTGGCACCAGGGCTCCAGAGCGTGGGCTCAGTACTTGCAGCCTGGCTTAGCTGCCCTGTAGCACGTGGAATCTTCTGAGACCAGGGATGAAACTCGTGTCCCCTGCATTGGCAGGCAGATTCTTAACCCCTGGACCACCAGGGAAGTCCTTGACTTTTCATCTTTAAACCATATCCTTTGACCTCTTAGTTATTACAGATAAAGCAATCAGCAAGTTCATTCTATTTTCTATCTTTCTTCCCCATTCACCTATCACTTTTTCCTTGCTTGTATTATTTCTACATTGTCAGGTTGTATTATGTCTACATTTTATTGCATCAGCTTTATGCCTGCTTTCTAAAAGTCTTAGTTCACAGTTAAATATATTCTTTGCTCATGAGCAGTAGTTTCCTGAAATTTGTCCAATTATTTCTTGGCTGAACTCAAGTTGATTGACCCTTAGGAAAGGTTTATGAGGAAAAAAAAAAAAGGTTCCCAGAATTCTTACATGGTCAAAGCTATCTGTGAGCAGCCTGGTTGACTGTAATATCCTTAAGTATTCACAGACAGAATTCCACTGCTCTCTGGCATACAGTGTTGCTGCTGAGAAGTATGAAGTCAACATGACTTTCTTTTCTTATGTCTTGATCTTTTGCCTGGGTGTCCAAGGTATTTTTTCTCCTTCTTTTTTTTTTTTTGGTCACCTCAAGCAGCTTTGGATCTTACTTTCCCAAGCAGGGATTGAACCTGAGCCCCCTGAAGTGGAAATACAGAGTCCTAACCACTGGGCCACCAGGGAATTTCCCAAGGTAATTTTTCTTTATCTTGAAGTCGCAGGTCTTGGTGTCAATTTTCTAGGTCCATCCTGGGTCAGTTTTCAAGACATAGATTCGATTCTTCATTTATGTCAGGAAAGTTTACATAAATTGCAGCAATGTCTTTTTCAATCCATCTCCCAGAATTATGGAAATAAAAAAATAAATGGGACCCACTTTAACTCAAAAGCTTTTGCACAGCAAAGGAAACAATAAAATGAAAAGACAACCCACAAATTGGGAGAAAATATTCACAAATGATGTGATCACCAAAGGATTAGTCTCCAAAATCTACAAACAGCTCATGATGCTTAACAGCATCAAAACAGACAACTCAACCAAAAAACGGCCACAAGACCTAAATAGACGTTTCTCCAAAGAAGGCATACAGATGGCCAAGAAGCGCATGGAAAGATCTTCAACACTGCTCATCATTAGAGAAATGCAAGTCAAAACTAACATGAAATATCACCTCACACCAACCAGAATGGCTATCATCAAAAAATCCACAGACAACAAATGCTGGAGAGGATGTGGAGAATGGAAGCCTCCTGCGCTGTTGGTAGGAATGTAAACTGGTACAGCCACTATGGAGAATAGTATGGAGGGTCCTTAAAAAACTAAAAATAGAGCTACCATGTGACCCTGCAATCCCACTCCTGGGCCTGTATCTGGAGAAAAACATGATCCAAAAGGATATATGCATCCCAATGTTCACTGCAGCACTGTTTACAACAGCCCAGATATGGAAGCAACCTAAATGTCCATCGACAGAGCGTAAGAAGATGTGGTGCAATAGAATATTACTCAGAATGAAATAATGTCATTTGCGGCAACATGGATGGACCTAGAGAGTTTCATATGGAATGAAGTCAGTCAGTCAGAGAAGGAGAAATATCATATGACATGCCTTATATGCGGAATCTAAAAACGAAACAATACAAATTAACTTACAAAACAGAAAGAGACTCACAGACTTAGAGAAGAATCCATGGTTGCCTGGACACATTGCTAGACTTGAAATGGATAACCAATGAGGACCTACTGTACAGCAAGCACATGGAACTCTGCTCAATGTTATGTGGCAGCCAGGGTGGGAGGGGAGTCTGGGGGAGAATGGATACATGTGTATGTGTGGCTGAGTCCCTTCACTGTTCACCTGAAACTATCACAACATTATTAATTGGCCATACCCCGACACAAAATAAAAAGTATAAAAAAAGAAAACCAGATCAAGAAAATGCTGGAGGAGAGCTGAAGATGCAGAGGATTTACTGGTTCTGAAACATCAGTGCTCAAAGGCATGGTGGACCAATGTGGGATGGTGGAGAGGTCGAGACAAAGGTGGGGCTTGTATTAAGGATGTAGAGATACTTGAGGGATGATGGTGCTATTGAAAACAGATGGCCAGAGCAGATTATTGTTACAGCAATGGTGAAAAAATAAATTGAGCTGGTGGATTAGGTTCTGATGAGAAATGGTACAGAATCCATTAATCAGATTACTTTGTGAGTCTAGATGATGGTAAACTCCCAAACTACAGCCATTATGCTGTTAGCACCGGAGTTGCTGAAAAATGTGCACCAATTGATTTTAAAAGTCCAAATGTTCATCCCATGAGATCCTAAAATCCAATTCCTTTACAAAGGAAACCATTGAGCAGATTTTGAAATAAAGTTAGTTGTATAAGAGGATATTCATTGAAATGTTATACAGTAGTAAAAGTATAAAAATTTTTTAAAGTTTATGAATAAAAACTTTTAAGAATTACTGTTTCTGCCAGAGAAACCAAAACTGCTTTACTCTGTGGACGATTAGTGATACATGTATGCAAAATGGGTCACTTTCTTAAACACGGAAATTTGACCCCAGGTAGCCAGTTTTCATGTGAAACTGGCTAAATGTTTGCGTACCTTGATTTTCTCTTTCAACCTTCCCAAGCGAATACTGTCTTCTGTCATTCTGTCGAGAACTCCATGGTTCTCACTTTCTAAACATTTAGCCTATGGAGTAAAGCAAAAAGAAAAACAACAAAGGGTTCTTAGTTTAATGGAAAACTTAAAGTATTAAAACATTCTTCTGCTAAGAGTATTATTAAAAGAGTATTACCATTCTGCCACTGCCCATCTCCAGATTCCTAATCCCTGTGTGAGGGCTGTGGGCAGACCTTGGACCAATAGCTGAGGGGGGGAAGAGCCAAGAATGGCACACTGGGCACCCCTCCTGCACCCAACGGCAAATCCAAATCCCTCAGACAAGGGGGATGTAAACTTTCAGCACCTTTTCTATTCTTGGGGAATATACCATTCCTTCCATCACATCCAAGGAGTTAAGTGCCAAGATGCAAATTATCAGGGAATGTTTAACAGGAGGATTCCTACGTGCTGTTTCTCATAAATCCTCTGTTCCTTATTAGTTTCTGTTGTCAGAGACCAGTGGAGCGGCAAGCCGCTCCCAGGACTGAGGTCATATGAGACAGGCTTGAATTTCCTTCAGTAAAGACAAAACTGCTTAGTGTCGATCCTCTTTCTTGAGATATGGATTGCCTCCTGACCTTGTGACCATTATTAATCCCTTGTTCCCTTGGTAACAGTTGCTGTACGTTTGGTTTGCTGATCTTTATCACTGTCCAAAGAAATTTCTTGTACAACAGCCTATATATACTCACAGAAAGATCATTAAAGCACCTTCGCTCCATCAGAGCTTGGGTCCCTGTGTCTTTCTTTTCTCTCTCTCTCTCTCCCTCTCCCTCTGGCTCTCTCTTTTACTTCCTTATCGTCGACTCCGGACCACCAGGTTCCGGTCCATTAAAGAACCCCAACAGCAAATAAACTTCTCATGAGCGGCAAGCCGCTCCCAGGACTGAGGTCATATGAGACAGGCTTGAATTTCCTTCAGTAAAGACAAAACTGCTTAGTGTCGATCCTCTTTCTTGAGATATGGATTGCCTCCTGACCTTGTGACCATTATTAATCCCTTGTTCCCTTGGTAACAGTTGCTGTACGTTTGGTTTGCTGATCTTTATCACTGTCCAAAGAAATTTCTTGTACAACAGCCTATATATACTCACAGAAAGATCATTAAAGCACCTTCGCTCCATCAGAGCTTGGGTCCCTGTGTTTTTCTTTTCTCTCTCTCTCTCTCCCTCTCCCTCCCTCTGGCTCTCTCTTTTACTTCCTTATCGTCGACTCCGGACCACCAGGTTCCGGTCCATTAAAGGACCCCAACAGCAAATAAACTTCTCTCTTAACTATTTGAGTAATTAACAAAATTAAGGATAACAAGATGAAGGCACAATGCTATTCTCCAAACCAAATGTGACAGGCAGGAGATCCAAGAGGGATGTCATAAAGTGGAATGACTTAGATTAATACCCAGGACATAAACGTCTACATATTATAAATTAACTGTTTCAAACGGTAAAAAAAAAAATTTTTTTAAGTAAAGGTGAGCATTCCTTCTAAGGTAGTATAATAGTGTCAATTGATTTTCTAGAAAGTTAAACTAAGACCCAGGTAATAAAACTTGCCACAAGTCACATGGAAAACCCATCCTAAAGGTAGGATTAGAAATGAAGACGCCAGTATCAGTAAAGTAAGATATAAGGGGCTCTTACAAGGCCCAGGGCAGGGTAAAGTAGGGGTGAGAACTCCTGCTGTTGCTGCCTCTTTGTGCCCCTTTAAACTGTGTCACTGGGATGCATTTTATTGAACACATATAGAATTCTTCTCTTTTAAACCTGATTTTTAAAGTATTTATTTACTTGGCTGTGCCAGGTTCAAACTTACCAACAGCACAAGACTGTCACGCTCCTGGGTTACATTCTCTGCCAGGCCAACAAGATTTGCCAGGTACTGGTGAGCAGACATTTCGTTCTCCATGGCTTTCTCCACCTGCTTTTTGAGGACATCAATTTTCTTTTGAGATCTCCTAGAGAGTTTCCCCAAATGGTGGAATAAAAAAATATATTAGCCTGCACGGCCAGGGCACAATGAATATCTGTATTATAAAAACAGCAAGTATGCGAGCATTTAAGTGTGTTCTTCATCAATCTAAATCTTCCATGAAGTTTCAAAATGAGAATAGGTACCTGAATTTAATTTTAAAGGAAGCATTAACTATTGACTTCAAGACAACAGAAATTGTAAAATGTTTAACACACGTACAGGCTCATATTATATTAATTTTTTGGCTTTCGTTATTTAAAAGGTATTTGTAAAAAAGAAATCCAGTAGATTTTTGGGAAACCTTAGTAAAGAACTTCAAGAAATTTCAGATTCTTAAGGGTCATCATTGTAACACTGGTCATATTTTATATTTTGATATTTAATAATCTCATTTATCCCTTTCCATTTCATTGCCAATATGAGAAAAAAAAAAGATAAAGAACATGAAGTAGAATAACCAATGGTCTTTTTTAACTATTAAAAAAACAACAGTTTAAGAGAAAAAAAAAACAAACCCCACCTATTTATTTTCTGTGCCTTTTCAAGTTCAGCTTCCAGTGCCTTATTTCTAGCTGTCAGATTTTTCTTCTCTAAGAGCAGGCTCTTTTTCTGCACTTGCAGGGCTGCCAGCTTTTCCATCAACTCTTCCATCTCAGCATTTTCTTTCTCTTCTTCTTTCTGCAACTGGCTGATGGACAAAAATATCACAAGCTTGCATCCAATACAGTGAGGTGAAATGAGGTAGCCACTGCCAGGCGGCCTGGGTGGGTCCTTTGGAGGCCTCTGTGGGAACAGCCTCAGGCAGCCCCTGGGGGAGCTGGTGGGCAGTTCCTGGAGGGCAGCAGAGAGGGCCTGGCTGTGGACATACTCCTCCGATGGTAATGATCTCATCCCTTTTTCTGCTCACAATTTTTGTTCATGTCTCTGTGTATGTATATAAATATACTTAAAGGAAATCAATCCTGAATATTCACTGGAAGGACTGATGCTGAAGTTGAAGCTCCAATACTTTGGCCACCCGATGTAAACGAAGAGCCAACTTATTGGAAAAGACCCTGATGCTGGGAAAGACTGAAGGCAGGAAGAGAAGGGGATGGCAGAGGATGAGATGGTTGGATGGCATCACTGACTTAATGGACATGAGTTTGAGCAAACTCCAGAAGCCTGGAGTGCTAACAGTCCATGGGGTCGCAAACTGAGCGACTGAACAACAAAAACAGTCTACTCCTTTCAGAAAGAATTTAAGACAGCTCTTTTTTTTAAAATAGTTATAATTGCCCCTCCCTCAGATCCTAAGGCTAAAACAAACATTATTTCAGACTTAAATAATTATGCTTTTCTGATAAAACAAACAAACAATAAAACAAGGAGGGCATACAAATAGTATATAATTCTGGCAAAATGATGCTTGAGAGAAGAGTTGTTCCTTCACTGGTTTTCTTGCTCAATTTTCCTGAAATAACTGAGAATGAATAGGTACGGCCACACACCCAGAGGCTGCCCGGCATGCTGAGAGATGGGGTCTCTCCAGGTACCACGGAGTCTCTTTGGGTACCACATGAGGCTTACTTCCTGGCTGGCTGGTTAGTGAACAAGCCTCACACTGCATATGTTTGGGGTCTGCCTCACTTGCCATACAATTCCAATGACTTCAGCCTGCATTGGCTCCCTAAACAGTCAGCAATAGTTTCCACTTTTCCACTGTTTCCTAGTTGACTAGTTTTAGTTAGTTAAAGAGTGGAGGACACACCTGGACAAAACCCACAGAACTGAGGTTTGAATTAAACTCACCTTTTATCTTTTTCTTTTTTTTTTTAATAAACTTTCAATTTTATATTGGAGTAAAGAAGATTAACAATGGGATAGATTCAGATAGACAGCAAAGGGACAGAGCCAGACATATACACGTATCCATTCTCCCCCAGACTCCCGCCCTATCCAGGCTGCCACATAACACTGAGCAGAGTTTGAGTTCCCTGTGCTACAAAGTAGGTCCTTGTTTGCTATCCATTCTAAAGACAGAAGTGTGTACATGTTGATCCCAAACTTCCTAACTACCCCTTCCTTCCATCTTTCCCTCCTGGTTCTTTGCTGTTTTTTGTTTGGATTTTAGAATTTTATTTAAAAGTGTTTTCATCGCTCACTTGGTAGCAAAATCAGTAAGTTCACAAAATCAATCAAAAAGTTCATAATGAAGAGCAACCAAAGACAACAGGAAATGCTGGGAAAGTGCTGGTGGGCGTGCACAGCTACCTCAGAGAACAATATGTCAAAATCTAAAACGTGCTTTTACTCTATGGCCAAACAATGCCACCTCTACCTACATATTTAGGGAAACTGATTAATCTGCACAAGAAAGTTTACTGGGGCATTGCTTAATGGAACAAACTTAGAAACAAGTAAAATGTAGCGTTTCATATGGAGAACATCTGTAAACTGAATGGGAAAAAAACTGCAAAAGCAAAAACCCATCAACTTGGCATTCTTTACCCAGTGAAATTATCAATAAAGTTTAATGATTTTTTCCAATAAAAGTACTGTGAATCTTTCTATTCCTATTTGTGAGGCTTTGGTAACAGTACCTCCCTTCCACCTTTCCTTTTTTTTTTTTTTGGCGGGGGGTGGGGGGGGCAAGCAGGGATTCTTCTTCAAAATGTCACTGTCTATATATTTATTCCTACAAAGAAATATGATTAAATTTTCAGAAAACATGACTTATTTATCTGGCTGCCCAGGAGCCTGAGTTGTGGCATGCAGGATCTTTAGTTGAGGCGTGTGGGATCCAGTTCCCTGACCAGGGGGTGAACCTGGGCCCCCTGCACTGGGAGTGCAGCCAGTCACTGGACCACCAGGGAAGGCCCCTGTAACTAATTTTTTATAAACTGTTTCTACCAACTTAGCAAGAGTTCACTATTATTTATTTTTAACTGAAGTACAGTTGATTCATAATGTGTTAATTATTGCTCTACAGCAAAATGACTCAGACATATGCATATACACACACACATTCTTTTGCATATTCTTTCCGTTATGCTTTATGACAGGATATTGAATATAGTTCCCTGTGCTGTGCAGTAGGACCTTATTTATCCACTCTATAAAAAGAAGCGTGCATCTGAAACCCCAAACTTAAAATCCACCCCTCTCCCACTCCCTTCCCCCTTGGCAACCACCAGTCTGTTTTCCATGCCTGTGACTCTGTTTTGGTTTCATGGCCAGTTCGTGTTATATTTTAGATTCCACGTATAAGTGATATCATGTGGTATTTATCTTTCTTTCTGACTTACTTCACTTATCCAGTTGCATCCATGTTGCTGCAAATGGAGTTATTTTGTTAACTGTTATGACTGAGCAGTAGTCCCCTGCATTAGGTTGGTACAAAAGTTAATTGTGGCTTTGTATCGCTGAACTTTGCCATTTGATATCAGAATACATTCTTAAATGTGGCTATGTTCTACATCATTTAGATGTGCATTTCTTGCTTTATGTTTTTTGCTAATAACTTATTACTTGCTGTTTATTTTATATTTATTATAGACCATAGAAGTGACGTTAGAAAAAAAGAAAATTCGAGCTATTTTCTTATTTGCATTCAAAATGGGTCATAAAGCATGAGAGACAACTCACAACATCAACAATGTATTTGGCCCAGGAACTGCTAATGAAACTACAGTGCAATAGTGGTTCAAGAAGTTTTGCAAAGGAGGCAATGGCCTTGAAGATGAGGAGTGTAGCGGCCGGCCACCGGAAGCTGACAACGAACAACTGAAAGCGTCNAATGTATTTGGCCCAGGAACTGCTAATGAAACTACAGTGCAATAGTGGTTCAAGAAGTTTTGCAAAGGAGGCAATGGCCTTGAAGATGAGGAGTGTAGCGGCCGGCCACCGGAAGTTGACAACGAACAACTGAAAGCGTCATCAAAGCTGATCCTCTTACAACTACACGAGAAGTTGCTGAAGAACTCAACATCGACCATTCTGCAGTTGTTCAGCATTGAAGCATATTGGAAAGGTGAAAAAACTTGGTAAGTGGGTGTCTTGTGAGCTGACGGAAAATTTTTAAAAATGGTTGTGTTGAAGTGTCATCTTCTTTTACTCCACGCAACAACAATGAACTATTTCTCGACTGGACTGTGATGAAAAGTGGATTTTATAGGGAGCCAGTGATGATCAGCTTAGTGGTTGGACTGAGAAGAAGCTCCAAAGCACTTTTCAAAGCAAACTTGCACCAAAAAAAGCTCACAGCCATGGTCTGGTGGTCTGCTACCTGTCTGATCCACTACAGCTTTCTGAATCCCAGCGAAACCATTGCATCTGAGAACTATGCTCAGCAAATCGATGCTGCTGCTGCTGCTGTTGCTAAGTTGCTTCAGTCGTGTCCGACTCTGTGAGACCCAACAGACGGCAGCCTACCAGGCTCTGCTGAGTCTGGGATTCTCCAGGCGAGAACACTGGAGTGGGTTGCCATTTCCTTCTCCAATGTATGAAAGTGAAAAGTGAAAGTGAAGTTGCTCAGTCGTGTCTGACTCTTGGCGATGCACTGAAAACTGCAACACCTGCACTGGTCAAAAGGGCCTAATTCTTCTCCACGACAATGTCTACCACGCGTCACACAACCGACACCTCAAAAGCTGAACGAATTGGGCTACAAAGTTTTGATTCACCTGCCATATTCACTTCACCTCTCTTGCCAACAGATTACCACTTCTTCAAGCATCCTGACAACTTTTTGGAGGGGAAATGCTTTCACAACTAGCAGGAAATGCTTTCCAGGAGTTCGTTGCATTCTGCACAGATTTTTAAGCTACAGGAACTTATTTCTCACTGGCAAAAACGTGTTGATTTTAATGATTCCTACTTTTGATAAATAAAGATGTGTTTGAGCCTAGTTATGATGATTTAAAATTCACAATCTGAAACCACAATCATGTTTGCACCAACCTAATTTATATGTACTGCCTCATTTTTATCCATTCTGTTGAGGGACATTTAGGTTGTTTCAATGTCTTGGATATTGTGAACAGTGCTAATACAGGGGTGCATGTATCTTCTTGAATTATAGTTTTGTCTGGATACATGCCCAGGAGTGGGACTGCTGGGTCATATGGTAATTCTATTTTTAGTTTTCTGAGGAACTTCCATGTTTTCCACAGTGGCTGAACCAACTTACATTCCCATCAACAGGGTAGAAGGGTTCCCTTTCTCCACACCCTCTCCAGCATTTGTTACTTGTAGAATTTTTAATGATAGCCATTCGGACCAGCATGAGGTGATACCTCACTGTAGTTCTGATTTGTACTTCTCAAAATTAGCAACGTTGAACAAGGTCTCATGTGAATATCGGCTATCTGTATGTCTTCTTGGAGAAGACGTTTCTTGGAGAAACGTCTCTTTAGGTCTTCTGCCTGTTTTTCAATTGGTTTTTGTTGTTGTTTTTGCTATTGAGATGTATGAGCTATTCATTTATTCTGGAAATTAAACCTTTGTTGGCCGCATCGTTTGCAAATATTTTCTCCCATTCTGTAGAATGTCTTTTCATTTTGCTTCTGGGTCTTCTTCGGTGGCTCAGGAGTAACAAATCCCCCTGCAATGCAGGAGATGCAGGTTCAATTCCTGGGTCTGAAGATCCCCTGAAGGAGGGCATGGCGACCCACTCCAGTATTCTTGCCTGGAGAATCCCATGGACAGGGGAGGCTGGCGGGCTACAGTCCACGGGGTTGCAAACAGTTGGACATGACTGAAGCAACTGAGCATGCATGCGTGGCTTCCCTTGTTGCGGTGAAGCTTGACAGTTTGATTAGGTCTCATTTGTTTATTTTTATTTCTACTGCCTTTGGGAGACTGATCTAAGAAACACTGGTATGATTTACGTTGGAGAATGTTTTACCTATGTTCACTTCCAGGAGTTTTATGGTGTCACATCTTATGTTTAAGTCCTTAAGCCATTTTGAGTTTTTTTTTTCCTTTTTTTAAAATTAATTTATTTTTAACTGAAAGATAATTGCTTTACAGAATTTTATTGTTTTCTGTCAAACCTCAACATGAATCAGCCATAGGTATACAGCTTCTATATGGTGAGAGCGTGTGTTCTAACTTCACTGATTTGCATGTGGCTGTCCACCTTATCACCACCACTTGCTGAAGAGGCCAGGTTTTCCCTATTGCGTGCTCTTGCCTCCTCTGTCGAAGATGAAGTGACTGTAGGTGTGTGGGTCTGTTTCTGGGATCTCTGTTCTTCTCCACTGGTTCATGTCTTTTTCTCTGCCAGTGCCATGCTGATTTCTTTTTTTGGCCGTGCTAGGTCTCTATTGCTGTGTGCAGGCTCACTCTAGCTGTGGCGAGTTGGCTTCTCACTGCAGAGTATGGGCGTGCAGGTCTCAGTAGCTGCAGCACACAGGGTCAGTAGTCACAGCCCTAGAATGGAAGCTCAGTAGTTGTGGCACATGGTCTTAATTGCCCCGTGGCATGTGAGAGCTTCCAAGACCAGGGATCGAACCCACATCCCCTGCATTGGTGGTGGATTCGTAACCAACGGACCACCAGGGAAGCCCCTGCCACGCTGTTTTGATTACTGCAGTGCAAAAATCCATTATTTCTAATGATATATTTGTAATTTGTTTTCTATATATGGAATTATATCATCTATGAATAACGACACTATTATTTCCTTCTTCCCAAACTTTTTAACTTTTTTCTTGCCATGGGCACTAGTTTCCATCTCGTAACCAACGTTGTTAGTGTTGTTTAGAAATGGTATCAGAGGGCATCTCTGTCTTGTTTCCAGTGTCAATAGGAAAGCGTATAACATTTCACCACTAACGGTGACATTTACTATCATTTTATTTTTTAATAGAACCATTAAGGAAGTTCATATCTATTATTAATACTGTTTTTAGAGGCTTTTTTTTTTTTAGGGCTTCCCTTGTGGCTCAGCTGATAAAGAATCTGCCTGCAACGTGGGAGACCTGGGTTTGATCCCTGGGTTGGGAAGATCCCCTGGAGGAGGGAAAGACTACCCACTCCAGAATTCTGGCCTGGAGAATTCCATGGACTCTATGGGGTCGCAAAGAATAGGACATGAATGAGTGACTTTCACTTTCATTTTAGAGTTTTTACATCTAGATGCATGAGTGAAAATGAAATGTAATTTTCCTTTCTTAAACCATCACCGTTGGCTTTTGGCATCAAGGTTGTATTTACCTCAGAAAATGAATTAGAGAGCATTAACTCTTCTTCTGTTCTTGAAGAAGGGTTTATGTGAGACTGGAATTATTTCCTCCTTGAATATTTACAGAGTTCTCTCGTGAAGGTGTCTAAGTCTGTAGTTTTCTTCAAGGAAAGATCTTTGGATTCAATTTCTTTAGTGACCAAACGAATATTCAGGTATTCTTTCTCTTTATGAGTCGGTTTTGACAAGCTATATTTTTCAAGGAATGTGACCATTTCATCTGAATTTCTAAATGTGTTGATGTGAACGAACTTTTTTCTGAGTGCACACAAATTTAAACATCTACTTGATGGACTGAACCCTTTATCCCTATGAATTAATCCTCTTTGTTAAGCAGAGTTTTTTTACCTTAGCATTTATCTTGTCAGATATTCATGTAGTTTACCACTTTTCTTTTGGTTTGTATTTGAGTAGTGTAGCTTTTCCTGCCCTTTTGCTTTTGAACTTCCCGTGTCTTTCTGCTTGAGGTGTACACCTTGAAGGCAACACAGAGCTGCTGGAGAGAGTTCTGGTAGACCACTCCACGACACTGTTGCCTTGGCATCCATTTTGTGTGGCCAAGAGGCCCGCAGGGGCTTTGAGGAAACACTAGGCCCACTCTGGAACACAGGCCCTAGATAACAGCCAGCGGAGGCACAAGTCAGCGCAAGCTCACGGCATGAGTCCCCCAGCGACGCCTGGGATAGGCGCTCTTCCCCATCTCCCAGGGCCTTCCCGTTGTGCACCCTTTAGGTAAGATCCTTCCCCATCCCCCCTGAAGCTTACAGAAACTCTGCTATTCCGGCTCCAGCCCAGGAACCCCGAAGCACTCCACCCCGGACCCTGATAAAGCATGTGCCCCAGACCCTGCCAGTCTCTCTCTGCCTGCACCTGCCCTGACCTCCCACACGACCCCACAGGGAGTGCCCTGTGCTTCCTCCAGGACCTGTGCATGATGAACTTCTCCGCTTCACTTTTCCTCTGACTATCTGCCTTTCATTCTAATATTTTACTTTGTGTTTTCTATTTTCTCACTTGTTATTTTTTTTGCCATCATTTGGATTAGCTTTTAAATCATTCTTTCCCTATACTGGTTGAGAAGTTAAATACATACTATTCCCAGAAATTTCATCACACATATTTTCAAATAATAAAATCAACACCTTTATCCATCTTCTAAATGATAGACTTTAGAACACAAATTCCATTTACCGCCTCACTAATTATATGCTGGTTTTGTTGTACATTTCAATTCTATGTATTAAGTCCCTAGAGCTATTATCATTATTGGTATGTAGAATCAATGTTTATTTACATTTATCCACAGATTTACCACTATCTTTTAGTTCTATCCTGCTTTTCAGACGCCCCACCTTGAGTTACTTTCCTCCTGATTTATGCCTTCTATTTTAGAACCGCCTTTAATGCACATCTGCTGCATGGTTGACACTCACTTTGGGTCGGAAAAATATTCTTATTTGACTTCATTTCTAAAAGAGCTTTTCTCTAGTAAGAAAATTCTAGGTTCCTTAGAGTTTGCTTATATCCAGCACCTTGAAGTTAACATTCAAGGGACCACAACATCCCTGTTAACACCTGCTGCCACTTTAGTCCTCTGAAGGAAACCATCCGGGCATAACCCAGGTATTGTCATCAATTGGGGAAGAGTCTCAGATGTCCTATCTCCAACTACTACTTCTGATTAAATATATCCCCCCATACTGCCTCCTGTCTCCAATCTAGTGGTACCTCAACCACTGAACACTCTTATGCCCTCCTGAGTTTAAAAAAAAAATTCTGGATGATTTAAACCAACTTAATTTTTTATTAATTTGGCTGAGCCAGGTTTTAGTTGCAGCATGCAAACTCTTTGTTGAGGCATGTGGGATCTAGTTCCCTGACCAGGGGTCGAACCCAGGCTCCCTGCACTGGGAGTGTGAAGTCTTAGCCACTGGACCACCAGGCAAGTCCCACCCTGAGCTATGTTTCACTTGAACATATTTCAGTTCCCCAGTTCACTTCAGCTGTGTCTAATGTGTAGGTCTGCCCATCCACTGAGTTTGCAATTTAAGTTATTGTATTTTCCGGTTCTAAAAAAATTCTATTCCTTCCTTTTCAGTTCCACTATTGTCACGTTTTATAGTTCTCTGAAGAGAATTTGGAGCTTGTCTTTTCTTTCTTAAAGCACAATAGCTGCTTTAGAGTCTTTGATAATTCTAATACCTGGACTCCTTATCGTTATTTGCTATTGTTTCTACTGGTTCTGAGTCACTGTCTTTCTCTATGTCCTGGATATTTCCCTTGAAACATTTTTAGAAGGGGCCTTCCTGCAGAGAGGACTGATGGCTGGTTGCTTCTGGTTTACCTGACCTGGGGATGTACCCCTGAGGGTCCCAGCTTACCATTCACTTGAGGATGATGGATGTGTCTTGTTGTGAGTCTTTTTCATTCACATGCTGGGTTCTGTGGGTCCTTTAAATCAAGGGCTTCAGAGACCTGGAGATGCCTTTCAACTATTAATATCTCTCTTTCCATTTTCTTTACTCTCTTTGAGATTCCTGATGATCTAAGGCTGGGCCTCTTAGATAGGTCTTCCATCTATTACTTTTTATCTCCATTCCCAACTGTTGTTTCCTGATATTCTGAATGAATCCACAAATTTATCTTTCAGTCCTTCTACTGATTAAAAAAAAAAAATTCTGGTAATCATTAAAAATTTTTCTTATTTAATGAGTACATTTTTTGCCGTGGCATTTTATCCTTTTAAACTCTCCTTGGGAGTTCCTTGGTGGCCTAGTGGTTGGGATTCTGGGCTTTCACTGCTGTGGCCCAGGTTCAATCCCTGGTCTGGGAACTAAGATCCCACAAGCTGCACAATGCAGCCAAAAGACTCTCTTTAGTTCTCTGTATTATCTCAGTTCCCTTTGCTGTGAGTCTCTCTGCTTATCTAGGTCTCTCTCCACTGTAATTTCTTCCCCTTGTAACAAATGCTTCAACACGCCTAGTAGTCTGTTCCTATTTTAGGATGAAAAAGTGAGTATTTGGTATGTATTATATAAAGAGATTGTCCTTCTGGTGCCTCCCTGAGCAGGCGTATTACTCACTGACTGCTGGCCAGGACTCTGTCTCTGTAGGTGGGTTATGTGAATAGTCAGCTTCACTTTAGGATACAGGGCCCCTTTGCCCTTTAAAAGACTTGCCTTTTACAGGCACCATTAGGCATCGCAAACCTCAGCTCTCCCCAAAGGAGTTTGCTAAATTTCTTTAGCCAGGTAGGTTGACATCTGATTTCTCATCACCCCTGCTGAGTAGGCTCAAGCTTTCTAAGCGACAATAAAAGCACAGAGTAATCTAAGCTTCAGGGTGTAACCAGCTGTCTAACTCTGAGTCAACAGGATAGTTCACTAGGAAAATAAGCTTCCGCTGTTCCCTATGTCATGGTTCCTCCCAGGCACGGCTGCCAACAGGTGGAACAAGCAAGACAATGTGGGCAAGTCACTCCAGGTTTATGAACTGCCCTGCCTTCAGCAGGACAGGAGAACAATACCCAGGCCCCCGACCTAGAAGCTCACCAGGCACAGGTTCAGCTTCACCCTTTCTATAAAAATTAAAATCTCTTCTTCATGATCTCACCTTTGCCTGAGGTGTAACCTTTCCCAGCTTCTCCTCAGACTCAGCCTCACTGTAGGAGCGAGTTCGACAGCTGCTCTGCTGCTAATTAATAATTCCTCTTTCATCTGTGGTCTCTACTATGACAGAAGCCTGGAAAGGGTACCCCTAACTGAGGCAACCGGAGGACACACCCCCTGAAGCCTCAGGGGCTTCAGGGAATTCACATCTTCTGTCTCTGAGGAGTCCATGCCCCTCTTCCCATGTTAGATTCCCTCTCCAATCAAACACCAACCCTTCCAATAGTGCCAGCAGGCTAACCCCTCCCCACCTCCACCTCCTCTATCCCCTGCCCTACCTGTCAACTTGGAGCCCAAGGCCTCTCAGCAAAAAGCTTCCCCTCCTGTAGCGTAAAGGCCCAACAGCCAGCTTTCCTGACTGGAAAGTCCTATGCATTAGGACACTTGGAAAATAGAAAACACACACACACAAATTTACTTTACTCATTATGATGGTTAGTTTTATGTGTCAATTTGGCTAGTCTATGGTGCCCAGCTGTTCAGTCAAATACTAGTTAAATGTTACTGTGAAGGTATTTTGTAGATGTGCCTAACATCTCAATCAGCTGACTTTTAAGTAAGGGAGATTACCTAATACCATTAGTTGAAGATCTTGTGAGTAAAAACTTAGGCTTCCCAAAAAGAAAGAATTCTGCCTCAAGATACAGTTTCAGTTTCCAGTCTGAGTTTCCAGCCAGCTGGCCTGCACTATGGAGTCTGGATTTGGTAGCCCCCACAACTGTGTGAGCCAACTCCTTAAATTAAGTCTCTCTTTCTCTCTCCAAATATATATATATATATATATACACACACATACATATCTTATATATATTCTATTGGCTGTTTCTTTGGAGAACACTGCTGATACACCCATAATTTCACCTGCCAAAGATAACTGCTATTGTTATTTTTCCATCCTTTCATTTCATTTTCTATGTATTTATGGTATATAAGGAATTTTACACACATATATGTAATTATACACAGACAGACACAGACAGACATATACAAATGGAAGTGATCAACTCACCCTATTTATCTCTGTTAACATGAAGATTCTCACATCCTGGAAAAACCCCTCAGGTCCAAGACAAACTGGGATGGTTGGCCAGCTTAATCACACACACACACACGACACACATCTTTTTTCTTTTTAAATAAAATTGTAATCATTCTGTGCGTACTATTATGTAACCTAACCTCTTCACTTACAAATAGATTGTGGCTATCTTCCAATGTCAAAAACATTCTTTTGTGACATGTTTAATGGCGGCACCATATTTCATTTTATGGTTTTGTCCTTTCATTTCAGCAATTCCTCATTAGTGGAGATCTAGATTTCCAGTTATATTAAATTATCTTTGGTTCTAAAAACAAGAGGGTTTCCCTGGTGGTCTCGTGGTTAAGAATCTGTCTGCCAATGCAGGGGACATGGGTTTGATCCCTGGTCTGGGAAGATCCCACATGCCATGGAGCAACTAAGCCCGTGAGCTGCAACTACTGAGCTTGAGCCCTCTAGAGCCTGTGCTCCACGTGAGCAACCACCACAATGAGAAGCCTACACACTGCCATGAAGCGGAAGCGTAGGCCCCACTCATCACAGAAAGGCTGCAGCAACAAAGACCCAGAGTAGCCAAAAATAAATAAATCTGAAAAAAGAGAGAGAGAGCACAAGAGAGAGAGGTTGGAACTGTAGGGGGGAAAAATACATATACATATACACACACACACACACACACATATACACATAAAGTGCAGACTGCAGCCCCCAAGGATGGCCAGGTCCCACTTTAATAAAACATTTACCATTCTCAGTCTTGGACACCACGGCTGGTACAGCTAAATGCCTCAGAAAAAGATGGAGTACTCTCTCTCCACCTGCCTGTAACTCATGCACAGTGATGCATTAATACTTCAACAAATACTAAATCCTTACCTTTTAAATTCATTCACAATTGAAGTGTGAACTTCCATTGCAACTTTGCTGTCCAACTGTATCTGTAGTTCTTGGCATTCCGTTCGTAAAACTGCTAATTGCTCCTTACTTTCAGTCAGCGCCTTTTCTTGGCTCTGCGTTTTAGTCTCTAGAAGCATCAGCTGTTTAGTCAGTTTAGAAACTGAAACACAAAAGAGATGGATAAAGACTTGGTACAAAAGACTTAATAAAGCATGATTACAGATTACTAAAACTAGCGACAGCTTACAAAAACTGATCTTTAAAAATCTACTGGAGACTTAGAAATTAATATCAACTCTTTGTTCAAAGAAATTATGGTCCCTATATTAAGTAATCACTAAATATACACTTTCTCACTGGAGATCAATATATTGATATTATTGTTAAATACAGAATACTTAACCAGACATAATTCCAGGCTTCAAGGCCCTTACCTTTCAAAGACTGAAGCCTTAAGTCACACACAGATGTGCAAACATACATCATGATGTTGACCCTAAAACTGCAAGATTTTTAAGGACATTTTTAGTATGACCCAACTAAGGACAGATTTGCTTTTCTTCCCTTTCCTCATTAATTTGTTTACTGTCCTATATTTAAAGTAAATCATAAATATTTTCATCCTAAGTGACATGGAAGCATGTAATATTAAAATGTGCCCCGGGCATCTGAAGCTAGTACTTAGAAAGGTAGAACTTAGCCTCCTGGGACAGGGTGGGACACGGGGAGAACAGGAAAGGATCTGACAGAGGTTTAATCTACAGCAGCACCTGGGACACTGGGAAGGCTGAGAGCACAGAGAAACTGTTTAGAGAGCCAGTGGTTCCTACTTACTTACTCATTCAACAGATTCTGGGGACGCACCCATAGGTTCTTTCAAATAACCATCTCACATGATTTTTCCTGCTTATGTTGCGCACTGTTCCCCCTAAACCCAGTTCTGCTGACTTTACAGCTGTTACCTATAACTGATTTACAAAAGACAGAATTATAGACTCCTGAGAAAGCGGTCACAGCATCATAGGTGATGACTGGATATGCTGTAACAGCTGCATTTCAGTAAAAAAGAATATATTCTAAAAAACATGACTTCCCGCCATTTTCAAGTGGCAGAGGGGGGAATGCCATTGTAAAATGACACACCGACAATGTCACAGCATCACCACTGCTTACGGGAAAGACTGCTCACCTTCCTGGAGATGCTCCTGGTGGGCGCCCTTGGCTTTTCTTTGCTGAATCTCCAACTGCTCTATCAATAACTTGTTTTCTTCTAAAACCAGTTCTGCTTGAGTCTGAAGCTGCCGCCTACAAGTGATTGACAAAATTAAATACTGATATTCAGGTGCACAATGCTTATGGAGACACTCCTGAGTCTAAAAGAAAGCAACTGCTATGCTGTAGGTAATGAATATCTGGACATATTATAATGCTAAATATGTTATTAACACAGCAAGTTTTTAATTTCCATCAAATTGGGGGAAAAGACAGACAGAAGCTTGATATTAAACTGCTTTGGTAACTTCTTGTTTTGTATTTAATAATCTTCAGTTGGGCTGGGTTTTCATTGCCACGCAGGCTTTTCTCTAATTGCAGTAGCAGAGTGCAGGGGACAGACGAGGGCATGACTGGGAGGGGGTCTGGGGGTGGCAGGAGCTTTGCCTACAGAGTGCTCCCAAGCCCTGGGAGCCCTCCCCAAACTCTCACAGGAAGATAGTGAATTCAGAGTATGGGGTAGGGGCCGGCCGGGGGCTTCAGTAGGCCCTGCTCAGACCTAACAGCACCCACCCACCTCCACCCTGTGGGACAGGCCACCACCCTAGAGCAGGATGCAAATTTCGACCTCTCATGAACAGGACTGGGGAACACGGTGGGCATGCGGATTTGAAAGTGCAGCCTTTATTTATTTATTTATATTTTAAGAAGTAAACAGGTCTGACTTGAAGCCATATAGAAGGTTGGAGAAAGAATCTGAGGGTTCTTGTGAGACTCCTGGAAGCAGCCGAACAGACCTGCTTTGCAGGGCACTATTCAAGGAGGGTTCGAGGGGAGACACACTAGGAGCCTGGAACTCTGAAAGAAAAAATCCAAGTTCACCAGCGGAAGTCACAGTATACCAGGCAGGGTCCAACAGCCGTTCAACCAGTCCCAGTTGACACAGCAGTGACCACAAAAAGAGGGAGAATCCTCCTAAAGGTAAGAATGCTGTTGACTGGATTCCAAATTTCTAGTCATCACATATAGAAATTATTTAATTTTTTTCAGGGATGTTAAGACATTAAAAAAAAAAAAGTGCTAACTATAACATACCCTACCCAAGGCAAAAAAGACCTATCTGAACAGTTTCTGCTTGCTGGGTCCTGCTTGGGTACTGCCTTTAGACGTCCGAAGACATTTGCTTTCTCAGATGTGCTGACGAGGCATTTGTTGCTGTGCTCGATGAACAGCACCTGGCCCTGCCCTGAGATGCTCACAAAGGAGAAGAAGGAGACACGCAGGGAGGCACAGTGTGGCGGGCCCAGGACAGAGTGTGCATTTAGCGAGAGTGCCTTCAGAGAGAGCCACCTATCAGCACCCTTCAAGCAGGACCCCGACCAGTGAGCAGGGGCGCGGAAGGGGCTGTTCTGGTGGCGGGAGGGGAGAACGTCAGCAGCGGGACAGCAGCTGTCAAGGTATGGAAGGCGCAGGGCAGGTGGGATGCGGGAGTGCAAGGCCCCACCCTAGACTGTCTGCCCTAAAGCCCTGCAAGCCATCAGAGAGGGCTAAGGAAGGACCTGACTCGGCAGTTTGGGGACGGGAAAAGTACCCTAGAAAAATACAACCTCATGGTCCAAGGGCTAAGACTCCGCGCTCCCAAAGCAGCAGTTGCAGGTTCAATCCCTGGTTAGGGAACTAGATCCCACATGCCACAACTACAGTTCACTGCATGCCACAACTAAAGAGCCCCTTGGCTCAATGAAGACTGAAGATCCCATGCCCTCCAACGAACAACTGGCACAGCCGAATTATAAAAAATTAAAAGACACGACCTCAGAGGATAAAAATGTGGACAGCCAACATTTTTCAGGTTTAACAACCTGAAACTTAGAATTTTGAAAGTAATCTTTAAAATACAAGTTTAGAATAATTTACTAGGTTTTCAGCTGTACCTTATTAATTTCTGAGAAATTAAATGTTCTAGTTAAAATATGTAAGTTAAAATTTACGTATATACTTGGCAACTTAATAAACGTTATTCCTATCATCGTTTCTTCTTTTAATTAGCAAAATACCAGAAACAACGCCACGTGCCATTCTGCACTGGTGACGGGGCTACTCTTGTTCAGCTCTTGATGCAGCTTCTCGTTTTCCTTCACCACTTCTTGGGCACGAATTCTAAACATTCTCATTTCCTCCTGAAACAAAATTTCAATAAACTGTAACACACACACACAGGTACTTCTTAGCTCGAATGCTATTGCTCTAGCTAAAATCAAATGTTACTATAACTTATAAGCAAAGTCTCAGGGTACCAGCAGCCTTAAACTCTGTACCAGCACTTACCCAGTCTAGCGAGGAAACACAAGAGAAAGCTACCATGGTGGGGACACAGAGCAAAGCACCTCAGGTTTTAAATACTCAGTCCTTAATTTTGATAAACTTTTTCTGTACTGCCAAATATGTGAAAAAACTAAAAAAAAGGGGGGACAAAAAGGCAACAGATGTCTATAAATATTATAATTTTTTCTTTGTTTAAAGACTGCAGGATAAATTGGAGCTTTCTAGGTAAAAATGAGAACTGTTCACCGTAACTAGCCCATTTTGGTGTGGAAGGCCTTATAGTGTGGGGGGAAGGAGTCGCCTAGTTTTGTTCCTTGGCCATGATGAGCGCGCCTCCCTCCCTTAAAGCCACCCGTCAGCCAGCGTCACTGCTCCCCGGCTGCCGCTCCAGGGCTACTGCTCAGGCCGTGTTCGACCCCATGGTCTGGTTGTGGCACTCACGCTGGGTGGCCTCCATCCAGGCTTTTCTTTGCTGGCCTTGGCCAGCTTCTACATCTTGGGCTGTGTTCTGGTGAGAATCTTAGGTGTCAACACTTATCCTGGGATGCTTTTAAGTATTCTTTCAGCGAGCAGACATTTATGCTTATAAAAAGCAAGAATGCCAAGCAACTTTTCTTTCTCTCGCCTCTCTGCCCAGATGCACTCCCCGCTTACTGCCAGCCCGCTGGCCCTTTGTCAGAACGCAGGTGGGGCAAACTGCAGCCGGCAGGCCAGGGGCCCATTCTGTCGCTGGAGCTTTACCGGAACACAGCCATGCCCGTTTCTTCACACCTGGTCTGTGGCTACGCTCACGCTCCAGCAGCAGAGCTGAGTGGCTGCTAACAGAAACTCCAAGGACCCCCAAAGCCTGAAACAGTTACTAAATAGATGTCTGCAGAAAATGTCCCCTGAACCCTGTTTTAGAAGCAGCACTAAATAAGTACTTTTATTAGGTGGATTGACATTTAACCAATTCAGTTCAGTTCAGTCTCTCAGTTGTGTCCGACTCTTTGTGACTCCATGAACCGCAGCATGCCAGGCCTCCCAATTAGCATAAGATTAACTCACCCTCTTAAAATATTAAGTGTCCAATAGAAAATCTAGGAGGGAAGGTTCAAAACGGCATTATACGGGCCATGTATACGGGACAGGAGAACAAAAACAGGCCAGGTGATGCTTTTTTTTAAGTTTTTTACAACTTTAAAAGTTTTTTAAAGTGTTTTACTTTTTTGGTCAAGCTGCACAGCACGTGGGATCGTCCCATGAGACCAGGAATGGAAACCATGCTGGTTTCCATTTCCTATAGAGGAAGCACGTACCAGTAGGGAAGTCTCGGAGCTAGGTGACTCTTAACAGACCCTTCCAGCCAAGGAGCCCAGAAAAACCAACTCTTTCCTCCCTGGATCCCTTCAACTCCAGAGATACCTTTGGCCACTTAAATAGGGAACACAGAGGCAACGTGGCACGGTGAGGCATGGGACGTATCTACAACACCAGCACAGCTTTGGTTTCCTGTACAGTTAGAATAAGCTCTGCTCCAAGAGCCAAACCCATGAAAGAGAGCAGGCAAGGCAGAAATGAATAAAAGCCTCACTTCCCCAGTGCTATCATCAGCAGCTCGGTAACTGGACTTCCTGGGGTTGGCTCTTCATGGAATTAAGGAACACTAAGTTTGCCTGAAAGATCCCTGGTCTCCTACCTTCCCCGTCTGCCCAAACGTCCCTTTTAACAGCGCTGTTCGCAGCTGCACAGGACCAGGGAAGGAGCACCTCTCACGGCTGCCTTCTCTGCACGCCAGGATCCCGGTCCATGCTGGGCTGCCTGTCTGGGAGGCCACAGCTTCCAACGCACAGCGGCTCTCCGTCCCTGCAGACCCTCCCATCAATCCCGACCCAGCCCTCCTGCTCCGCCTGCCACTCCTCCTGCCTCCCCGCTTCCATCCCTCCCTCTTCCTTCTCCCCACCCCAACTCTGCTCCACTCCCTCCTTCTTCCTTTCCTTCCAGTAACAAACACTTGAGTACCTGCCAGGAGGTGGGTATACCTATCTTCAAAATGTTGCCTCCAGGTTTGAATTGGTCTTCTCTTCTACAAACCTTGTCCTTCTGAGATGTTTGCCAACCTACCTGAAGGCTGGCAATGAGCTCGTCCTTCTCTTTCATCCTGTCTTCGTAGGCGAGCAACAAGGGGGACAGGTATTTTATATCCACCTGAACATAATCGAATAAAGAAGGTTAATACTTTTCTTACAATTCAACACAACTGGCACCTCTTTAAAAAGGAAAGAAAATTGGTTCGGTTTAATTCAGAACGATTTGTAACAGCTATTCAAACACAGCCCAGCAAATATGGGCCTGAAATTAAATAACTTTCACTTACCAACCAGGGTGGTGTAGGGCCCTTTGATGGGAGGCCTTCGATATTTAAACTCTAAGAATAAAACAGAAGACAAATTAAATTACTGAAGCCCAGGCACTCTGGAGCCTATGCCGTACAGCTACTGAGCCTGTGCCACAACTGAAGTCCAAGCCGTAAGAAAGATCCTACATGCCGCAGTGAACACCCAGCACAGCCAAGTAAATAAGCAAGGAATAAAAAAGAAAGCAAGGTGATCCTAAGGCTCACCTATTACCTTCCTTCTCCCCATGATCACAGTGCAGCCTATCTGGTGTCTGTAAACAGCTGTACTATGTATCCTGTTTGGTTTTCTAGTTGTTTACAATAAGAGGCCAAACCTGGCATGAGTAATTCCATCAGGGTTGGAAGCAATGGCCCTGATAGAATAACTCCTTATTCAACAAAAACTTTCTAATGTGTTTATCATCTCATGATTCATTCAGCAAACACTGCAAGCTCACTAAGTCATTATGGACATTACCGCACAATCGTTGTTTTTAAGGATTTTATGGTTCAACTCAGAGACAGATCTTCTCACACGGGTTAACGTCACACACAAACATAGCAGGGGTAGAACGTGCCTGAAGAGGGACACAAACAGAAGTCGGCAGTGGTTGGAGAGAGGGATCAGCCCGGCTGGAGGGATCAGGGGAGACTGTCACAGAGAGCGCGGCAGCTGCGCAGGGTACAGCAGCGTGCACGCGTGGCAGGGGCAGGGGCCAGCGGCCAGTCACCGGGCCTGCCTGCTCACAGCATTTTGAAAGAGAACTTGCTCACTCTCGGGAGCCCGTTTTGGATCACAGGACTCCAGGAGCTATCATACTTCTGTTTAAAAAAGGTTAACGTTATGTTAAATGAAAGAAGTTAGTCACAAAAGACCACCTATTGAACGATTCCATTTAGTTTATATATATATATATATATAATCCTGTATTTATTTATTTACTTTTGGTCACATCATACAGCGTGCAGGATCTTACTTCCCCAACCAGGGATCTAACCATGCCCCCATGCAATGGGAGAGCTAAGTCAACCACTGGATCACCGATAAGTCCCTGTATGATTCTGTTTATATAAAGTATTCAGAATAAGCAAATCCACAGAGACAGAAGGTAGATTAGTGGTTGCCAGGGCCAATGTGGGAGGTGGGAAGAAACAGGGAGGGACTGCTAACAGGTGTGAGAGTTCTCATTATGAAGAAAACATTCTAAAATTGTGGTAAAGGTTGAACTGTTCTGTGAATACACTAAAAAAAAAGTAACTGAACTGTATACTTAAAATGGGTGAATTGTATCTCAAAGCCATTATTTAAAACATTTAAACCTAGAGTCCTACTTTAAACAGAAAGGAAACAGCCCATAAAGGTGCCCTCAACTCCCAGGAGTCACATGAGAACTCTGTGCATACCTGGCTCCCCGCCTCACCACCAACCCCCAGGGGGGCTGGACAGCTGTACATCCCCGCGACCCCACACGTCCCTCACACACACGAGACTCCAGGGCCCAGACCTGAGCGAATGGCTCCGCCTGCCATTCCCCACAGCCTCTGCCACAGTGGCATGCTGAGTTAGTGTCGGATTTTGCGATCCTTCTAAGGTAAAACCTAGTGTGCTTTCTTCTCTGATTACACACCCACAGCCTTACATATTTACCATTTATTGTTGGGGGGTGGGGGAGAGAAAACACAAACTTCACTCTCTTAGCAAGCTTCAATGATAAAATACAGTATCATTAATTATAGTCACCATGTTATATTGGGTTGGCCAAAAAGTGTGTTCTGGTTTCTCTGTGAGATGTTATGGGAAAACTTGAATGCTCTTTTTAGCCAACCCAATATACACACTAGATTCTCAGATCTTATCCGTCTTATAACTGAAAGTTTGTACCCTTTCACTTGCCTCTCCCTATTTCCCCCAGCCCTCAGCTCATGGCATTCACCATCCTACTCTCAGTTTCTACGAGTTCAACTTCCTTTTTTTTAAATTCCACATATAAGTGACACCAAGCAGTTTGTCCAGCTTTATCTGGCTTATTTCTCTTAGAATAATACTCTCCGTGTTCATCCATATTGTTGCAAGTAACAGAACTGCCTTGTTTTTTAAGGTTGAATAACATATACATGCATATGTGTATGTACCAAGCCTGTGTGCGTGCTCAGCCATGTCCAACTCTTTGTGGCCCCATGGACTGTAGCCCACCAGGCTCCTCTGTCCATGGAATTTTCCAGGCAAGAATACTGGAGTGGGCTGCCATTTCCTTCTCCAGGGGACCTTCCCAACCCTGGGATCGAACCCACGTTCTCTTATGTCTCCTGCATTGGCAGGCAGATTCTTTACCACTGAGCTACCTGGGAAATATGTGTGTGTGTTTGTGTGTGTGTGTGTGTGTGTGTATGAACATGTGACATGTATCACATTTTCTTTCTCCAATCATCCTGACGTTGCTTTCAGACCTTGGCTGTCATAAATAATGCTGCAATGAACATGGGAGTATAGATATCTCTTCAAGATTCTGATTTTCTTCCCTTTAGATATATACCCAGAAGGGGATTTCTGAGGGGTATGACAGTTACTTCTTAGGGAACCTCCGTTCTGTTTTCTATAGTGGCTGCATTCCCTCCAATAGTGAAGGTGATTATCTCATTGTGGTTTTAAGTTGCATTTTCCTGATAATTAGTGATGTTGAGCATCTTTTCATATACTTGTGGGCCATTCAAGTCCTTAATTCAGTTTGAGCTGATTTTTGAGTATGGTGTATGATAAGGGTCCAGTTTCATTCTTTTGCAAGTGGATATTCAGTTTTCCCTGCATCATTTACTCAAGAGACTATCCTTTCTCCATAGTATATGCTTGACTCTTTTGCTGACCGTACACATGTATTTTGTGCTCTCAGTTCAGTTCAGTCGCTCAGTCGTGTCTGACTCTGCGACCCCATGAATCGCAGCACGCCAGGCCTCCCTGTCCATCACCAACTCCTGGAGTTCACTCAAACTCACGTCCATCGAGTTGGTGATGCCATCCAGCCATCTCATCCTCTGTCATCCCCTTCTCTTCCTGCCCCCAATCCCTCCCAGCATCAGAGTCTTTTCCAAAGAGTCAACTCTTCGCATGAGGTGGCCAAAGTACTGGAGTTTCAGCTTTAGCATCATTCCTTCCAAAGAAATCCCAGGGCTGATCTCCTTCAGAATGGACTGGTTGGATCTCCTTGCAGTCCAAGGGACTCTCAAGAGTCTTCTCCAACACCACAGTTCAAAAGCATCAGTTCTTTGGCGCTCAGCCTTCTTCACAGTTCAACTCTCACATCCATACATGACCACTGCTCTCACTTCTGTTCTATTGATCTATGTGTCTGTTTTCTGGCTAACAGTATACTGCTTTGATTGCTACTTCTTTGTAATACAGCTTGAAATCAGGAGGTGTGCTATCTCCAGCTTTGTTTTTCTTTCTCAAGACTACTTAGTATTTGAGGTCTTCTGAGGTTCCATACAAATTTTAGGACTGTTTTATCTATTGCTGTGAAAAATGCCATGGGAATTTTGATAGGGATTATACTGATTCTGTAGATCACTTTGGGTAATATAGACATAATAATAATATTCTTTCAGTCCATGAGCATAGAATATCTTTTCACTTGTTTGCATCATCTTTGATTTCTTTCACCAATGTTTCATAGATTTTGGTATACAGATGTTTCATCTCCATAGTAAATCTATTCCTGAGTACTTTATTCTTTTTGTTGCTACTATAAATGGGATTTTCTTAATTTCTCTTCCCAATAGTTTATTATTAGTGTACAGAAACACAATTGATTTTTGCATATTGATTGTGTACCCTGCAAATTTATTGAATTTATTAGTTCTAACAGTTTTTTTGGTAGAGTCTTTAGAGTTTTCTATATAATTTCATGACATCAGAAGTCTATTTTACTTCTTCCTTTCCAATCTGGATGCCTTTTGTATCTTGCCAAATTGCTCTGGCTTGATTTTTAGTATTATGTTGCATAAATCTCTTAAGAGTAGACACCCTTATGTTGCCCCTAAAGCATCCAGCTTTTCAACTATGAGTATATATTAGATGTAGGCTTGTCACATATGGCCTTTATATGTTGAGGTATGTTCCTTCTATACCCAGTTTGCCAAGAGTTTTTATCATGACAATATGCTAAATTTGTCAAATTTTTCTGCCTCCATTGAGATGATCAGTTTTCACTCTTACTTCTGTTAATCTGGTATAATATACAGTACTGACTTCCTTGCAGATATTGAACTTATGCAGAGTACATCATGAGAAATGCTGGGCTGGAAGAAACACAAGCTGGAATCAAGATTGCTGGGAGAAATATCAATAACCTCAGATATGCAGATGACATCACCCTTATGGCAGAAAGTGAAGAGGAACTAAAAAGCCTCTTGATGAAAGTGAAAGTGGAGAGTGAAAAAGGTGGCTTAAAGCTCAACATTCAGAAAACGAAGATTATGGCATCCAGTCCCATCACTTCATGGCAAACAGATGGGGAAACAGTGGAAACAGTGTCAGACTTTATTTTTTGGGGCTCCAGAATCACTGCAGATGGTGACTGCAGCCATGAAATTAAAAGACGTTTACTCCTTGGAAGAAAAGTTATGACAACCTAGATAGCATATTCAAAAGCAGAGACATTACTTTGCCAACTAAGGTCCATCTAGTCAAGGCTATGGTTTTTCCGGTGGTAATGTATGGATGTGAGAGTTGGACTGTGAAGAAGGCTGAGCACTGAAGAATTGATGCTTTTGAACTGTGGTGTTGGAGAAGACTCTTGAGAGTCCCTTGGACTGCAAGGAGATCCAACCAGTCCGTTCTAAAGGAGATCAGTCCTAGGATTTCTTTGGAAGGAATGATGCTAAAGCTGAAACTCCAATACTCTGGCCACCTCATGTGAAGAGCTGACTCATTAGAAAAGATTTTGATGCTGGGAGGGATTGGGGGCAGGAGGAGAAGGGGACGACTGAGGATGAGATGGATGGGTGGCATCACTGACTCGATGGACTTGAGTTTGAGTGAACTCCGGGAGTTGGTGATGGACAGGGAGGCCTGGCGTGCTGCGATTCATGGGGTCACAAAGAGTTGGACACGACTGAGCGACTGAAGTGAAGTGAACTGAACCATGAGGCTTACCTAAAACAAGCTGGGTGGTGGGTGAGTGGTTCAGTTGCTAAGTCGTGTCCAACTCTTTGTGACCCTATGAACTGTGGCCTGCCAGGCTTTTCTGTCCACAGGATTTCCCAGGCATGAATGCTGGAATGGGTTGCCATTTCTTTCTCCAGGTGACTTTCCTGACCCAGGGATCAAATCTATGCTTCTTACAACTCCTGCTTGGCAGGACAATTCTTTATAACTGTACAACTTGGGAAAACAACTTACAAGTCTATTTTAAGTTGATAACTTAAGTTTGAATGAATTTTAAAACATGTTAATTCTCCTCTAATTTTATGTTTATGATGTTACAATTCATATCTTTTTATCCTGTGTATTCATTAACAAGTTACTGTAGTTATATTTTTACTATTTTTGCCTAACCTTCATATTAGATTTATAAGTGATTAACCTACCAATTTTCGGAGAAGTCAATGGCACCCCACTCCAGTACTCTTGCCTGGAAAATCCCATGGACAGAGGAGCCTGGTAGGCTGCAGTCCATGGGGTTCCTAAGAGTCGGGCTCGACTGAATGACTTCACTTTCACTTTTTACTTTCATGCATTGGAGAAGGAAATGGCAATCCACTCCAGTGTTCTTGCCTGGAGAATCCCAGGGACGGGGGAGCCTAGTGGGCTGCCGTCTATGGGGTCGCACAGAGTCGGACACGACTGAAGTGACTTAGCAGCAGCAGCAACCTACCAATTTTACATTAGATTATCTTTAATTTTACCATATATTTACCTTTACCAGTGAAATTTTTAATTCTACATTTTACTAATTAGTATCCGTTTGTTTCAGCTTAAAGAAAGTCCTTCAATATTTCTTATAATGCTGTTCTGGTGGTGAGTAATTCCTTCTGCCTTTGCATGTCCTGAAAACTCTTTATTTTTACTTCAATTCTAAAGGACAAATTTGCTGGGTAGTGTACTTGTGGTTGGCAGTTTTCTTTTTCCCTTTAGTACTCTGAATATATTGTGCCACTCCCTTCTGGTCTGCAAAGTTTCTGCTGAAATTCTGCTGATAGATCTTATGAGGGTTTCCTTGTATATAACAAGTTGTTTTTCTCTTGCTGCTTTTATGATACTCTCTTTGACAATTTACTTATAATATGTGTCAATGCGGGTATCTCCGGATTATTCTTATTTAAAACTCTTTGAGCTTCCTAGATCAAGATATTTGTTTCTTTCCCCCAAGGAGGTCTTCAGAGTTATATCTTTTAAAAAATATTTTATTTATCTGTTCTTGGCTGTGCTGGGTCTTCGTTGTTGCGTGCAGGCTTTCCCTAGTTGCGGCGAGCAGGGTCTACTCTCTGTTGCAGTGTTCAGGCTTCTCTTTGCGGTGACCTCTCTTGCTCAGTAGTTGAGGCACACAGGCTTAGCTGCTCTGCAGCATGTGGGATCTTCCCAGATTAGGGATCGAATTTGTGTCCACTGGCCCACCAGGGAAGTCCCAGCATTATTTTTTTTTAATTATTTATTTGGCCACACCAGGTCTTAGTTGTGGCATGTGAGATCTAGTTCCCTGACCAGGGATCAAACCCAGGCCCCTCGCTTTGGTAGCTCGGAGTCTTAGCCACTGTACACCAATGAAGTCCCAGCATTATTTCTTTAAATGAGCTTTCTGCTCCTTTCTCTCTTTACTCTCTGGAATGCCTGTAACTCACTTAATGGTATTTTCACTTTTTTTAAATTTCTTTTTATTCTTTTGTTTAGATGAATTTCACTGCCTGGTCTTCAAGTTCACTGATCCTTTCTCCCACTCGCTCTAGTCTGGTGCTGAGTCCCTCTATTGAATTTTTCAGTTCAATTATTATATTCCTCTGCTCTATGATATTTCTGGTACTTTTTAACATTTTTTATCTCTCTGTTGAAATTAACACTTTGTTCATGCTCTCCTGACCTTGCTGAGCATCTTTATGACTTTATTTAAAATTCGCTATTGAGTATATCACTTATTTACATCTCATTAAGATCAGTTTCTGAAGATTTATCTCATTCTCTTCTTTAGAACATATTCCCTTTTTTCCTCATTTTCCTTTACTCTCTATATTGGTTTCTGTGCATTAGGAAAAAACAGCCACCTCTCTCATCTTGACAGAGTGGTCTTATATAGGTATTGAGCCTCATCAATTAGCCTAGCCCAGGTTCTTGGTAGCCTCTCAAACCTCTGTGATTGTCCAAGCTGCTGTCTTTATTTTTAGGTGGTTCCCAGTAGTTGGGGATGTACCAAATCCTATCAGCTTCCCAAAGGGGAGGACTGCAGTCAGTATTTAGATCTAGGCTGATTAGAAGCCAGAAATTCAGGCAGCATCTGGGAAAGCATGCAGTTAAACCCATTCCAGGGAAAAAGTGGGAAAAGGGTGTTTTTGTCTGCTCTCTCCACACTAAGCCCAAGTATACAGCTACAGGGGATGCTCCTATGCCTACCATGAATGTGAGTTCCATTGACTGTGACAGCTAGATCATTTGGGAGCCTGTAAACACTGGTCTGCTTTCTTTCCAAAGTCTGTGCACTAACAAACAACAGCTATAACCCCAAGGAACCGGCTGAGAATGGAGCAGACAAGGACTTTTACTTCCTTTACTTTATCTATATTTATACTGTCCTGATTTTTTACTAAGAGCTTTTGTTGCTTTAGTTTTGAGAAAAGGAGAGACGGATGGAGAAACAGAAAGGTGCCCAGAAAGACTGGACCTCTGATGTATCTTTTTTATACCAAATTATAATAAATATAAACTCTTTGGAATCGGAAATCAATTCAAGGCTAAAGTATCAGTAAAACTGATTTTAGGAAATGGGAAACATTACCTCTTTCTTGGATAAATGCCTGAATTTTGTTTGATATCTACTCAGTTCCACACTCAAACGATGAACAGTCATTTTCAATCCATCATTTTCATCCACCAGTTCTTGAGCTTGCTTTCTTAGAGAATGTAATTCAGGTGCAGCAACTACTGAAAACAATGAATTTAATGTTATACCATAAGAACTTAAATTTATCATGATTTTATATAAACTGTCAATTGTCTGTCCTTCTTTCCCTCAGGCTCACAAAGGCAGCAAATGACAATTATATAGATATAAATGAATAAAGGTTAATAAGTTTTTTAACACTGATTAGTCAACAATGTTTCAGAAGTGTGTGAAAGTTGATATATATACATATAATAAAGGTAAAATAAAAATTTTAGATTGAAAAAAATGTCACTGCTTCAGATGACATACAAACATGTGCTCTGAAAATTATATAGAATAAATGGAGAATTTACTAGAACTAATAACTTTCCCACACAATAGTAATGTTCTATTAGAAAACATAATAGAAAATAGATCCCACAAAGTAATAGCACAAATAATATCAAGTATCTAGAAATGTGCCCAAGACAAGAAATATATAGGGTTTGTATAGAGAAAATCACATTATCTTTCTTAAAGCCATAATAACAGACCTATATAAACAGATAAATATACAGAGAAAACATTAGTGAATACTTATATGACCTTAGCATTATTGTTATTAATTTTGGCTATATCACACAGTATGTGGGATCCTAGTTCCTGACAAGGGATCAAACCTGACCTCCTTAGAGTGGAATCATGTATTCTTAACCACTGGAAACCAATAGCATAGATCATAACAGAAAAATATCCTATACACATAGCTGAATTATTAACAAACTGAGAAAAAAACTATAACATACACGCCATAGGGCTAAGATTCTTAATATATAAAGTGCTCCTATAAATCAACAGAAAAGATCAAAACATCTCAATCCAAAGTGGAAATATTTATGAAAGAGAAAGAAAATGACCTGCAGAGATAATGAAAAAAATATTCAACTTCATTAATAATAAAATGAACAGAAATTAAATTAAAATGGTATTCGGTTTTTTTTACCCACTCGAATTAGCAAGGAAAATATAATCTTCAATACTGGTAAGTATGTGGTGAAAGAGGCACTTTTATATGGTGCTCATGGGGATAAAAACCGATACAAAACATATGTAAAATATTATGCTAAGAACCAAAAGAAGTACTAGAATTTCGTCAGCATAATAAAAATGAAATCAAATTTCAACAAGTATATTAATGAAAGACCATAAATAATCAAACCAAAATATCAAGAACATTAATATCAACAAATATTATAACATAAAATGTTAACTTCCAAAATAAGTACAAAATTTTGAATTCCTGTTCCTTCCTGTAACGAAGGAACTACACAGTTGTCCTCACCTTCCTGAGAGGGTGCTTTCTCAGCCGCTTTTGGCTTTCCATTTTCTTTCTTCATCCTTTCAAGTTTTAACCGTAGTTCTTTCATTGTTTTTTTTATTATATTAAGTTCATGTGTAAGGGCTTGATTTGCATTGTTTAGATGCAAATTTTCTTCTTTTAATTCCTCTAACTTTTCTTTGGTTATTTCTATACATCTTTGGCGTGTTCTACCAGTTATATCTAAAAAGGGACAGGAAAAAAGTTTTAAAATACCATTGATATTAACAATTTTACATCAGAAGACTATTTCAAAAACCAAAGGAGCAACTTCTTTATGTCAGTGCCTGCAAAGAGACTGGCCTTTACAGCAAAGACTGTGATCTGTTAAGACTACAGTGAGCAATAAAAAGAAGGGTAATGGAGAGGGAGGCAGGAGCTAGGGGAGGCCTTTGCTTATCATGATAAGCAGAGTGGAGGTCGTATCCTGCAGGCCACCAGGAGCCAGAAAGCCTTTCAGCTGAAGTATGGAAAGGAGAGGATCTTCCCTCAGATGAATCGCTGAGGCCAGCAGCCAAGAAAGTGAACAGGTCGGAGGCCTAGCCCCGAGGCAGGCAGATCAGTCTGAAGGCTCCGAGAGCGGGGACTGAGAGGAAGGGACATGAGAGAAGAATTCAGGGGAAAAACTTGGCAGGGCTCAGCAGCTGACTGGGTGTGGGCAGTGAGGGAGGGGCAAGTCAAGAATGAGCAGCAAGTTCTGTAGTTTGGAAGGTATCTAGCCAGACAAGGAACACAGGCCTGGCAGGGGGAGGGAAGCGCAGGTTAAAGAGAAGCTCAGCTGGAGAGAGGGAGGAGCCACCAGCATGGAGGTGTACTTGAAGGCACCAGGGTGAGAAGAAAACCAGAGGCTACAAAGGAATTTAGGAAGGAGTAGAAAGATTGGAGGAAAGCAGAGAGGGATATTCCGTAGGGAGATCAAAGAAGTGAGGACTAGGATGGGCTCCTGGCCTGGGCAGAGCTTGTGTGCAGATGGAGGGAGGGATACTGGCAGCTCCAGACAGCCTCGCCCCTGACATATCCAACCCCTAGAACATGAAAGAAATGAGTAACTTCACAAGTACACCGAAAACAAGAGGCAATCTACCAGGAATCCAGGAAAGAAGACATTGAGACTGGACTGAAGATGGAAGCTGCAGCCTAAAATATGCAAGGAGAGGTCAGCTACGAGAGCAGGTGGGGGTGCTTCCAGGCATGTGCCTTGCCTGGCAGGTGGTGGGGACACAAAGTGGCCTAGAAAGAATTGACGAGGTACCTGTCTAGAGTGCCAGACAGAGGCAGCAGGGCTCCAGTCCCCCGGGGCCGAGCAATACATATAAGCCTGAGGACAGAGAGGCAGGCAGGTCCCAGGGCTGGAGAAACTAGGAGGAAGGGCAGCTTCCAAACCCCCTGGCTGACGAAACACCCTGTCTATCCCGACAGTCACTGGAGACAGACTGTACATCTGACAGCCCACTGGCTTCCCCTTCTGAGCAGCCTACAGCAATCAGATATGGCAGCCCCAGACAGACAAACAGGGGCTCCCAAGGACCACGCGACTCGTCACCAAGAGCCACGGGAACTAAGAGAGGCTCCAAAACCATGTCACAGAGGGCAGAGCTGGCTGCAGCACAAGCTACAAGATCTGAGAATGAGTGCGGTTAAGATTTCAGAGAGATGCTTGTCAATACTTAATAGAAATCATGAAAACAAAGGGCTTCATCAAAGGACGGGCTGAGGAGCAGAAGACACACAGTGAAGGGTGAGCCTGTGGGCCAGACGCCAGAGCCCCAGCAACGTCCCAGAACACAGCACCAAAACCCCGAGACAGGAATGGCGAAAACAGCCCATCCGACATGGAGGACAGACAGAAGTCCTGGTACTGGACAGGATTTTCAGACTACTGATGTGAGGCACACGGGAAAAAATTACAAAATCCCCTCTGGAAGCTAATGAGGCTCCCCAGACTGCAGAGGGGAGAGGATGCCATCAAGTATCTCTAGGCCTCTCAGCTCAGCCCCGAGCCCCTGAGCAGAGCCCGCATTTTCACAGGCCCCTCCACCAGTGCGTGTGTTGCCTGCCTGCTGAGGTACTTCAGCTGCGTCCGATCTTCGTGGCCCTATGGACTGTAGCCCACCAGGTTCCCCCGCCTGGGATTCTCAGGGCTTACCACTGGCACCACTTGGGACGCCTCTCCCTCCCGGAGTCTGTCCACAATCCCACAGGGCCATGTACCCACCTCCATCAACCCCAGGCTTGAGCACACCCCATACGGACATACAGCCGCCATCCAATGCTGGAATGTTTGGACTCTCTCTTTTTTTGGGGGGGGGGGGGGAGGGGCGGGGTAGTGGTCACACCTCTTGGCATGTGGAAGCTTAGTTTCTTGATCAGAGATCAAATCCATGCCCCCTGCACTGGAAGGCCACCAGGGAAGTCCCATGAACTCTCTCTTTTAAGGCAAACTTAACAGAGGCTCAACGAACTGCTATCTCTTTCCAATTTCAAAAATGGGACAGGAGCAACAACCTTTACAGGAAAAAAAAAGTGATCTTTATTTTATGTGAGACTGTACTGGGTATTCTCTGAAACATAAGTTTTTCAATCACAATGAAATTCAAAAGACAAATACCTGGACAGAGAGGAGGTTTTTCACATAATGGTGGTTTTTCATCCTAGGGAAGGAAAAAACACGACAGTAATGAATTCATCTTAGCATCTTCAAAGTGGACTGGGACGAACAGCAGGCCATCAAACATCTGAGCGCTTCCCCCGTCTTCAGTTTGGCTCTTGTCGTTGCTCGTCTGTTTTAGCTTTAGAAACTTTAATATTCACTGTTTCTTTTAAATGAACCTAAAACAGTCTTCCCCTTCTGGCAAGTTCTCTGAGCAGCAGGGGAAGTCCTGCTTTCTTCCCGCCTTTCTGTCCATTCCCCCGCCGGCCCCCCCCCCCCGCCCCTCACCCGCCCCCCCCCGGGGGGGGAGCTGTGGCCCCTCTTTTGTGGGGGGGGGGGGGGGGGGGGGGGGCGGGGTAGTGGTCACACCTCTTGGCATGTGGAAGCTTAGTTTCTTGATCAGAGATCAAATCCATGCCCCCTGCACTGGAAGGCCACCAGGGAAGTCCCATGAACTCTCTCTTTTAAGGCAAACTTAACAGAGGCTCAACGAACTGCTATCTCTTTCCAATTTCAAAAATGGGACAGGAGCAACAACCTTTACAGGAAAAAAAAAGTGATCTTTATTTTATGTGAGACTGTACTGGGTATTCTCTGAAACATAAGTTTTTCAATCACAATGAAATTCAAAAGACAAATACCTGGACAGAGAGGAGGTTTTTCACATAATGGTGGTTTTTCATCCTAGGGAAGGAAAAAACACGACAGTAATGAATTCATCTTAGCATCTTCAAAGTGGACTGGGACGAACAGCAGGCCATCAAACATTTGAGCGCTTCCCCCGTCTTCAGTTTGGCTCTTGTCGTTGCTCGTCTGTTTTAGCTTTAGAAACTTTAATATTCACTGTTTCTTTTAAATGAACCTAAAACAGTCTTCCCCTTCTGGCAAGTTCTCTGAGCAGCAGGGGAAGTCCTGCTTTCTTCCCGCCTTTCTGTCCATGAGTTGGGCATCTTTTAACTGAAATATTGGTGATTTATGATAATGTATTAGCTTCACTGTAAAGTGATTCAGTCATACATCTATATTTTTCTAATTCTCTTCCATTATAGGTTATTACAAGATACTGAATATAATTCCCTATGCTACAGAGACCATCCATGTTGCTTATCTATTTTATATATAGTAGTGTGTGTTAATTTCATACTCCTAATTTATCCCTTCTGCCTTCCCCTTTGGTAACTGTAAGTTTGTTTTCTATATCTGTGAGTATACTTCTGTTTTGTAAATAAGATCATTTGTATTGAATTTTTAGATTCCACATATAAATGATATATAATATTCGTCTTTCTCTGTCTGGCTGACTTCACTCAGTATGACCATCTCCAGGTCCATCCATGTTGCTACAAATGTCATTTTATTCTTTTTATGGCTGAGTAATATTCCACTGTGTGTGTATACACATGTGTGTGTGTGAGAGAGAGAGAGAATATACACCATATCTTCTTCACGCATTCATCTGCTGATGGACACTTAGGTTGCTTCCATGTCTTGGCTATTGTGAATAGTGCTGCTATGAACACTGGGATATATGGATCTTTTTGACTTAGAGTTTTCTCCTCTTCTGAATATAAGCCCAGTAGTGGGACTGCTGGACGACATAATAACTAGTTTTCAGTTTTTTAAAGGAAGCTCCATACCATTTTCCAGTGGCTACACCGATCTACATTTCCACCAGCAGGGTTCCCTTTTCTGCACACCCTCTCCAGTGTTTATTATTTATAATCAGTCACTGTGGTCACATGCAGGTCCCACGAGTGACAGGCCACCAGTTCACATTCTAAAACATGTGAATGTGACTGTAGGGGCTGAGCAGAGATGGACAAAGCAAATTCTAACTGGCCTTCTCTCCTTAGGATATGCAAAAAGACCCCATAAGCCGCACAGAACCACGTTTTTAAAGCACTGAGAAAAGAATACAAGACCCTCCTTTTCAACTCGAAACTTAGAGGAAAGGGCAGTCTTTGAATTTTTGTTCATTTTTCTACTACACATCAGCCTGATACTAAGTTTCTAATTTCTGCTGAAAAGTAGATAAGGTTATAAATTAACTCTACTGAGAAGTTTTTTAATTTTTAAACTCCTTTGACATCACAGAATTAAAAAGTTAAGTAGAACTATTTCCAAGTCTGCAAATTGGTTACTGTCTATTCATTTTACAAAGTAGAAAGCAAATGTAAGTGCTTTCTAACCCCTCAATACATTATATTCATTTAAAACTATGCAAAACATGAGTTTCTTCATGTTTTAAAACTATTTAAAAAAAAAAAACATTCAATAGTAAAGTGTACAATGACAGAAAAAACAAAAACCAAAAAAAGAAAAAAAAACTAGACCATAGAAAAGAACTCTTAACAGAAGCTTTCCCCCCCGAGAAATCACAAAAGTTGTTTTGAAATTATGGTAGAAATTCTATTTAAAAATAAAAGCCATTAAAAAAAAACAATTCTTACCTTTAATTTCAGAAGAGAATGTTTTCCATCTGATGAAAACAGAGAGAGAAAACTTTGTAAAGCGGAGAAAGACGTCTGACTGCTCTGAAGAGTACAATCTTAGGCACTCACCTTCTTTCTGCACACGAGCGGAACCAGCCCATGAACCGGCCCAGCTCTGAACCGCCCAGCTCTCCCCGCTGCTCGTTCCTGACCGCCTTCAGTGGCCCATATGACTGCAGAGCTCAGGCCAAGCTCCTCAGTGTGCCCGTGAGCCTCCCTGCCTTCCCAGCACCCTTGCCTGTGCCCTCCACCATTCCACCTGCCCTTCCCCACGGGGGCTAAGGGGCCACTCCTCCCTGCCTCCCCTGCCTCCAGCAGCAGTCCACTGGTCGGATGCTGGTACCTCGACCAAAGGATGGCAGTGTCCAAGCTTCCTGGCTGGGTACTGCTAGGGTACAGGGTTGCTGGCACCTCGGGCTGGCAGCCTTCAGACAGTAATTATCAGCTAGCATCTATGGAGGGTGTTTTGCTTCAAGTGCTGGCATGCTTAACTGGTCAGTTACGTCTGACTCTCTGTGATCCTGTGGACTGTAGCCTGTTATGCTCCTCTCAGCAAGATCCCCTTGTCCAGGGGATCTTTCCAACCCAGGGACTGAACCTGGGTCTCCTGCACTGGCAGGCGGATTCTTTACTGGCTGAGCCACCAGGGAAGCCCCACTGTGCTTCACTCATATGACTGCATTTAATCCTTCTAAGACTCTTAAGAGAGGCGCACTCAAACTTGGGAGAAGGGGGTTAAGGAACTGGCCAAGTCTCACGCCACCTGAAAGTGACAATGTCCAGGGGCTTTTAATGCCCACCACAAGCCAAAACCACTCTCGGAGCTTCACTCTCTCCCAACCGCCACCTGTGCTCCCAGTTCATGTTACCGAGTGGGCCACGTAACACTGCCGTTAACTTCCAACCCCACCTTTATCGCCTGCTCCTGTTATTGCCGTGGCTCTCTAGCCTGGTGGTGCAATAATAAACGTCACCAGTAGAGGGTGCAAAAGAGACACTGGAGGAGGAAAGGGCTTGGGTTCCTCATTCCACGGGTGATGTCTCCATCCCCATCTCTTGTCCTGGGTCCCTCTTTCTCCCTCCTCTCCTCCCTCCTCCCCTCTTTCTAGATGGCCAGCAGCACTTCCCCACGGGCAGCTCCTCCTGGAACTTCCCTACAGACAGCAGCCTTCCAGTGAATTCTGTTAGCACCACACCTCAGCTAACTCCACCTGCCAGCAGACCAGAGCTGCACCCTTGGGGGCCCTATGTTAACTACATGGGAAGCAGCTGTTCCCTCTGTCATTCTCATATTCTTTAGATTTATTTCTACCCCTTAATAGGCAATCCCATTACAGTTAATAATTCTTGACATTAACTTTCCCGGTTCAAATCACCATGGACTTTCTTTCCTTTTTTTATTTGGCCACTCAATTCCTCAATCAGATATCGAACCTGGGAAGTTCACCAGGGAATTCCCTCACCATGTATAGATACTTTCTGTCTCCTGATTAGTTCTGACTGATAGTATGATGCATCAGGCTTTAGAAAAATAATGCAGACACTGGAAAGTGGACGGATATATATGAACATAAGCAGATATTCAGGATGTGTTATAAGATTTTTTTTAAAAAGTAATAAAATATCATGTATGTTCATACACATTTTAAGCTGTTAAAATTATACTTGATGGAAGTACAATTATGTATATTTAACTTCATGTATTTCTGTATTTTTTACAGTGAGAAAGTATTAATTCTAAAAGAGACATACTTTCTACTTGAACTTAACACACACATGGATTTTCCCACAAGGATAAAACATGCTGTCTAACCAAGTGGCATTTTCTGGCACAGGTATTAGAAGGCTGGCGTTTTGTCTTCCAATCAGTCCCCTTGTGCTGACTTATATGAGAGTCTCCTTGAGCCCTGGGCTTCCATAGTGGCTCAGATTGTGAAGAATCTGCCTGCAATGCAGGAGACCCAGGTTAAATTCCTGGGTCAGGAAGATCCCCTGGAGAAGGGAATGGTTACCCACTCCAGTATTCTTGCCTGGAGGATCCCATGGACAGAGGAGCCTGGCGGGCTATAGTCCTATGGGGTCGCACAGAGCTGGACACGACAGAGTGACAAACACTTATCTTACTTATGTATCTCCTTGAGCCCAAGCAATTCCCTGAGGGTCCTGATAAAGTAGTTATCAGTGCCCACTACATGCCAGGCTCTCCTTCTCACTTCTCAAACACAAGCCACATATTAGGAAATGGAAAACGGCCTTTGCTATTAATGAGCTGAATTCTCTCACTGTGCCAAAGGAAATATACAAAGGTATGCCGTTCCAAAGCTGTATTATAAATATATCCATGCGTTCATTCATCCAATCACCTGAAGCGACAGGCAGCCGTGGGCCACGCCCTGCTCCGGGCCCTGGAGCCAGCCTGGTGAACCAGACAGACAAGCTCGCTCAGCCAGCCCGAGGAGCTCACTGTGCGCCTGTCCCTCAGGGCACTGGTCGTGGGTGCAGAGAGGAAGGAGGACACGGAGCTTCCGAGCCTGAGGCCTGATGCTCCCCCAGGGACCCTCTCACGCCTGACAGAATGGCACAATGGACTCCAATGTGAAGGCCTCAGGCATTAAAGCAACCAAACACCCACGCAATCACTTTCACTGTATCCCAGGAAGAACAAAGCTCAGGGATATTCTCACTTAAAATCATGGAACCATGGGGATATTCTCACTTAAAATCATGGAACCATGGTATGGAAGATCCCCTGGAGAAGGAAATGGCAATCCACTCCAGTATTCTTGCCTGGAGAATCCCATGGACAGAGAAGCCTAGTAGGTTACAGTCCACGGGGTCGCAAAGAGTCGGACACGACTGAGCGACTTCACCTTCATGGTATGGAGGTGCAGTGGTTGTATTCCTCCAAATTAATCAATATTTATGGCCATAAAATGCTTTTACATGAAATTTTTTAAAAACAATTTTTTTTACCTTTTCCTTGCATATTCTCTGGTGGAACAGGTGAGCCTGGAAACCCATCTTGTTCAGAAATACTTTCCTCATCTTCAGTGTCCACCCCATGTGATGAGGGAACCTTTTCGGTACAGAAGACAGAGGAACAACACGTGGTAAGTACTTCTGTATAAAACTTCCTCCCAACAAACTCAGCGGTCTTATTCCATACCCTCTCCACTGCTACCTCCCCTCCAAGATATAAAAGGACTACACCCGTGGGTCCCTCAGGAAAAGCCCAATGGCAAAGGCAGTGCCATCCAAATTATGCTCAAGCCAGCGGTCCCCAACCTTTCTGGCACCAGGGCCCGATTTCCTGGAAGACAGTCTTTCCACAGATGGAGGTGGGGGGCGGGGGGTGGTTCGGGCAGTAATGCAAGTCACAGGAGCAGCAAATGAGGTTTCGCTCGCCCACCCACCGCTCACCTTCCACGTGCAGCCCAGCTCCTAACAGGACAGTCCGCAGCCCAGGGGCTGGGGACTCCTGGCCTAAGCCATCGCGACCTTCGCAGCTGTGCCGCACCGCATCCCACCCCACGCTACCGAGGCAGCCTGCCTTCCCCATTCCTGCCAGGGACCAACTCAGGAAAAGGAGCTGCCTCCAGCCTGCTCTGTGCAGCGCCCAGTGCCACTGGGCCCTGGTACTGATCCTGTGTTCACCTCTACCTGGGGCAAGAGCTGCTGACCTGCCCTGGGAGAACCCTCACCAAGGCAACTGTTTGGGATCGGGGCCCAGTATGCTTGCTGGCTAGGAGGCCACTGTGTTTCCTGATGGAATGGGACTCTCCCCCACCCGCCCCACTGTCTGTGAAAACTTCCCTTGCAGGGTCACGAATGGTAGAGCTGCCCCTCACAGACCTGTGAGCCAGGTCTGGGACCACCCCGATGACCAGGAGGCTGCCTCACTGGCAGGGCTCTGGGAGACGGGGGTGTGAGGACAGAGGCTGCCCGCGGGGAAGAGCAGAGAGCCAGGTCTTGTACAATAAGTTGAGGCTGGAGCTCCCTGGGTGGCTTCCCTTCCGCTATCCTGACTCTTCGTAAAATCCTGCTTATGTGATCAGCCTGGCTTAGCTGTGCTGTGCTGCGGGCCATGGAAGTTCCATCCCCATGGCTGGGAAGCGGGCAGCATTGACCAGCAAGATGCTCACAAGAAGGGGCATTTCAGGGCCAAAAGCTAAGGCTCACAGGCCCACCAGCTGGGGGTAGAGGGCTCTGGGGTGACGTAGCTCAGAGCAGCAGAAAGGTCTCCCACTCTACTCATCATTGAAGAAATTAAAAAGAAATGAATCTCTGAAGCTTTTAGCTCCTAGGGACCATCTGCCTTGTTTACCCTCTCAAAGGTATATTAAGCTACTCACTTTTATTTAGGAAGTATGAAATGCTAAGGCGACTCAAATACTGTCATGAAAAGTGAAAGTGAAAGTCGCTCAGTCGTGTCTGACTCTTTGCGACCTCATGGACTATACAGTCCATGGAATTCTCCAGGCCAGAATACTACAGTGGGTAGCCGTTCCCTTCTCCAGGGGATCTGCCCAACCCAGCGTTCAAACCCAGATCTCCTGCATTGCAGGCTGATTCTTTACTAGCTGAGCCACCAAGAGAAGCTCAAATACCATCATAACGATACCCTATTATGGAAAACTGCTTGTTAGTATCTATTAGTATGAAGGTTGATCGTAACTTATGGCTGATTATGCCTTATGATTATACATACATCACTCATCAGTATACATGAGTGGTACATACCCACCACCCCTGAATGTTCACAGAGCACTCTTCCTAAAAGCTCCAAACTGGAAACAATCAAATATCCACCCTTAGCAGAGCAAGTTATTGGATGTTATAGCTGTCCCATGGGATATCACACAGCAATGAGAATGAGCCAATAACTACCACATACAATCACAGAAGACACTCAAAAACTCCCAAGCATGCATAATGCATGATTAAAGTCACAGAATCTTTAGAATGTGCTGGGTGCTGTGTTGCTCAGTTGTGTCCAAACTCTTTGTGACCCCATGGACTGTAGCCCAGCAGGCTCCTCTGTCCATGGGATTCTCCAGGCAAGAATCCTGGAGTGGGTTGCCATGTCCTCCTCCAGGGCATCTTCCCAACCCAGGGATCAAACCCAGGTCTCCTGGGCAGATTCTTTACCATCTGAGCCACCAGGGAAGGACAAAACTAATCTAAGGTGAGTTTTCTAAGATCTAACCTGCTCTTGGAGTCAGGGCAGTGGTTAACTCTGGGGGAGCAGTGACTCTTCTCAGTCACAGAGGACTCCGGCAGTCTAGCAGTACTGTTCTTCTTTTAATCTGGGTGGAGGCTACTTTGCAAAAATTCACTGAGTTCTTTAAAAATTCACTGAGCTGTACAGTTACAGTTTACGTGTCTTTTGTGTATATGTAATACGTCGATAAATAAGCCTAAAGAATTTGTGACATTCTAGAAACACTCTAAAGTTTTAATGTAAAGAACTGTTAAAACTACCAAATACTTCAGAGTGTGAAAATCACCTGGGCAACTAAAACAAAAGTTGTCTGGGTGCTGAAGGGAGAGAGGTAGAAGCCAGGCACCCCAGTCACTGCCATCCCAGTGGCCAGGAGTGGCCTTTCCCGCATCCGTCTGCAGCCCTGGCCTAAGCTCCTTCATTCTCCTCCTGGGCAGGACGCTAACTAGGATTTTAAAGAGTAAAATGCACATGCTAAAATTTACAGGGTGATTATTAGGGGGTGGGGGGGTTAGCTAGTATAACTTTAAGCTAGTTGAGGGAAAGAAATAGAACTAAAAAATCCATCAATCCAAAAGAATGAAAGAAGAAAAAAGATACAGAGTAATAGGACAAGCAGGAAAAACAGAAATGACAGATTTAAATTCAAATATACCCATGAATACATTAAACATAAAAGAACCAAAAGCTCTAGTAAAAGACAAAGAAAAATTATGTCAAATTTGGCTAACAAAAACTATATACTGCATTGAATTATAAACCTTTTTTTCTGGGGGGGCGGGGGGTGTTGTGCAACATGTGGGATCTTGGCTCCCCCATCAGGGATCAAACCCTCATCCCTGCATTGGAAGTGCAGGGTCTTAACCACTGGACCACCAGAGAAGTCCCAAATCGTACACTTTAAATGGATGAATAGTATGATATTAATATGTGAATTGTATCTTGGTAAACGTAAAGGAAAAACAACTAGATGCTATTTATAAAACACAGTTAAACATAAGGATATAGGAAGGCTAAAATTAAAGGATAGAAAGAAATAGACTGTGCAAATATCAAAGAAAGATGGAGAACGTCAGAAGAAAAAGACCTTAAGGCAGATCACATTTTCAGAGAGAGAGAGGGTCACTTTATAGTGACAAACTGTTCAATTTACCAGGAAGGTAAGGTTTTAAATTTGTAAACACTTAAAAATGTAATCAGATGTAATATAATACATCCTCCATGATTTCACACCTACACAGTTCAAAAATTAGTCTGTGGGATCTTTTCTCACTTGGAGGTCAAAGTACAGTATTGGAAAGCCTGGCAGCACAGCAAGGGCGCCTCAGTGTCTAGATCCCTGTGACTGCGGGGTGAGCTGACTGTACGAGCCAGCGCTGGGCACCCTGGGGACGCACAGGGTCCAGCCCCAGACAGAGCTGGCACCTTCCCAGGTGCCTCTCCTCAGACCAGTGATGCCAACGTCGGAGCCCCACCCACAAAGACATACTAAAGAGATGCGACTGGTAGAGCAACAGAGGGGTCCAGCTGGCTCCACCCCGGGGTGAAGTTCAGGCAAGAGTGTGGTCAGACTATGCAGAGAACCCAGGTAACTCGGGGGTAGGGCTGCAGGCAGCTCTGATCTGTAAGGTGGAGGGGCCTGTGGGCCTGCAGTGGGACCTCTGTAGGCCTCACAGCATGCTGACCTCCCCTGGTGTGGCATGTTACAGGGAACGAAACAAACGTTTGTGACCCATGCTTCCTCACTGCTGTATGGAGGAGACCTCACTGCTAGAAGGTGGCAGGGTGCATTCTGAGCGGCTTTTGGAATTGGCGGCAGTGACAGCTTGGTGCCCGATCTCCTGGCCTTCTACTGCCACCAGCGGGGGTCAAGCTCACACAGAGGTGCTCACATTGCTAGAGCAGAGTCAGTGATCTGCACACATACACATCAACCGTGGGGATGTGCATGTGTAAATGCAGACAGGGAGACTGCAGGCACCTCAGTCCCGCCCACTCAGCAGTCAGGGCCCCTCTTTCTCCCTTGCTGAGAGAATCCCGATTTTGTTTGGTATAAGTAGGCTCGAATCACAGTAATCCTTCTCTACTTAGCCAGTAACCAGTCAAGGGATGGGCATGTGACCAATGAGCATCCTGCTGGCAGGCCTCTGGAAAAAATGTTCCCCGTCATCAACACAGCACTGCCTGAAGGACCATGCCCCGCTTCCTTCTTCTGCAGGAAGAACCGGCTGCCTCTGGTGATCACAAAGAGCAGGCCAAGGGAATTTCAGGCTCCTGTGTTCAATAGGCAGCTGAAACAATTTTGGAATCGCCTACCTTTTCACTTTGTTGTGTGTGAGTTTAATGTCCATTATTTAAACCTTCTATTTGATTATTTGTAGGCAAGAAGATGATACAGACACAGAGTGACCCCAGAGGCCTGTCCTGGAGAGAAGAGGAGGCATGGAACGGCAGGGGTTAGGGGTGGTGTTTGCTTAAAAGCAGCATCAAACATTTTTATGAGACATGGAAATTCATGTATATTTGGGTAACAGAAAATCTTAAAGAAACTAAAAGTTAAATACTGCAGAGAAAAGGGGGACACTCCTAATCCTCAACTGCAGCAGCAGAAGTCCCCACTATTCCTTGGTCTCCAGAAGTTTCTAGAGATAACTAGTTCACACCTGCACGAATGATTCCTCTCTGGACCCAAGCATACGGCAGATACTCAAATACCTGTCTGTGGGTAGTACCTGTCTGTTGGATGAATAAATGAACAAATGAATGAATATGTGGTATTTTATGACAAAATGTTCTGCAAATCCACAAACGCACCAATTGCAAGAATGTGCGACAGAGGAGCTCTAATAACATCTTACCAGTGATTTCTATTTGAAAATGGTAGCAGGTACTTTGGACTTCCCTTGTGGCTCAGCTGGTAGAGAATCTGCCTGCAGTATGGGAGACCTGAGTTTGACCCCTAGGTTGGGAAAATCCCCTGGAGAAGGAAAGGCTACCCACTCCAGTATTCTGGCCTGGAGAATTCCATGGACTACATAAGCCCACGGGGTCACAAAGAGTCAGACACGACTGAGCGACTATCACTTCATTTCAGCAGGTATTCAGACTACACTCTCCTCACTTAAAACCTACTGAAATCAATTAAAAGAATGAAAAGAAAGAAAGAAAGCTTAGTCAATGGCCAGAAAACAGATACCAAACCTATGAAATTTGGAAAAGAGGGAAAATGTCAGAAGCTGCCAAACCTCCTCAGACTTCAGGAATGCAGACGCTCTGACAGTCACAAAGTGTCACAGGTACAAAGGTTCAAAGTGATCCTCCGATGGGTGCGCTGACAGTAAGGATGTGACGATCCCAGGAGACGTATAGTCATTCCCACAGGGCAGATGGGAGAGCGGGTAAGGCTGAAGGGAGATGCTGAGAGAGCCCTCCTTTACCCTCCAGAATCCAACTCTGTACTCTCAAAGAAGCTAGAAACAGCACAGACTGACATGAGGAATAAAAGAAGAGATCCAGGAGATCAGGAAAAGTGATAATGCAGGACTTCCTGGTGGTCCAGTGGCTAAGACTCCACACTCGCAATGCAGGGGGCCCGGGTTCATCCCTGGTCAGGGAACTGGATCCCACATGCCCCAACTAAAGATCCCTTGTGCCACAACAAAGACTCAATGCAGCCCAATAAACAAACAAAAATATTTCTGCAGAAGAAAAAAAGTGATGAGGCCACAGAAGAATGTGTGACATAAATCAGCAGAACTCAAAAAAGCAAAAGGCAAAATGAAATAAATACAGAGGTAAAAGTTATACTGTATGCATGCTCAGCTGCTCAGTCATGTCTGTCCCTTTACAACCCCATGGACTGTAGTCTGCCAGGTTCCTCTGTCCATGAAATTTTCCAGGCAAGGATACTGGAGTGGGTGGCAAGAAGCCATAAAACATAGTGACAAAGGCTGAGAGGGATGGGGTACACAGAGGAAATCACACAAAGTGATGCTGAGAAGAGAATGGAGGGACAGGGATTAGAGGAAATATACCAGACACGGAAGACAAATAAAGGAGATCCAACAAATGCGCACCTTGTGTTCCCAAAGGAGAACGGAATGAACAGATGGTGAAACCAGTCAAAGATAAAATAAAAGAGGGGAGGAAAATATTTCCCAGAAAATAAAAAAAGGGAGGTGGAAAATCCGTTGTCTTCAGAATTATGTAAACTAAATTTCAGGAAAAATGGACAGAAAATAAGAAGCACCACTGTTAATCCTAGTGACATTACTGAACTTCAAAGGATAGAGATGAACCTACAAAAGTTATCAGGGAGAAAAATGAAGTGACCTCAAATGAGAGAAGAAAGGCTGTAACCCCTTCTCCGCTGTCACTCTCGGCGGTCGTCTCAGAAAGGTTATACATGGTCCCACGCGGCCAAGTACCCTTCCTTTGTAACACTCATCATGATTCTAACGGATTAGCTTAACTATGGGACTAGGGACCCTTGTACTGATTCTCCAGCGCCTAGCACATGCCTGACTCATCAGATGCTGGACAAATAGGTGTCAAATTATTTACCAACCCAGAGACAGTGTCCACGCTGACAGTCCTTTACGGGATGGAGACGCTGAGGTACAGGGAGGTCGTGTGACGTCCCAAGTCATACACCTGGGAAGCAGAGGAGCCGGCGCTTGGACTCGGGTTTCTGAATGCCCTGGCGCTGCTCTTGATGCTGGGCTCTCGTATCGTGCAAACTGACCACACATTCACACAGCCCACTTCCCCTCCAGCCTTACTTTTTGTGGCACCAACAAGAAAACTGCTGAAAACAAGACTTGCTTTCCATTTGCTAGGCCATTTCTGGGCGGGTGCACACTTCGCACGGAGATGTTTGCCCAAACTACCCTGAAACACAGAGAGAGGCATGAGGCAGAGACTCACACCCAAACTGCCTGACACTGGTCTGTGTCCTTATCTTACTAGTTTTGATTGAAAAGAATAAAGGCATAAATTATTTACCTGAGATTACAAAGTGCTTATAGTAAAACTAAGGAGCAAATAAGAAGTAAGTGTCTACAGTAAAACTAATACTTAAAAAAAAAAAACTAAAACATACTCCATAGGCAGGGTCTCCTTCACTGCTAGCGCCATCTAGTGATTAAACAGTAGTTTTATATGCGCCATATACCCACTCTCTTCAAACATATGTATTTTAATCCTTAAAAACAAACAAAAGTCTTTACGTCTAGCTAACAGCCTTGAGTTTGGCCACGTCATGCGAAGAGTTGACTCAATGGAAAAGACTGATGCTGGGAGGGATTGGGGGCAGGAGGAGAAGGGGACGACAGAGGATGAGATGGCTGGATGGCATCACCGACTTGGATGTGAGTCTGAGTGAACTCCGGGAGTTGGTGATGGACAGGGAGGCCTGGTGTGCCGCGATTCATGGGGTCACAGAGTTGGACACGACTGAGCGACTGAACTGACTGAACTGAGCAGTCTTGAGAGGCACAAGGACTGTCAACACAAATTCTGATTCGAAACAGGAGAAACGGGTTGTCCTGATCTGAATCCTGCCTCTGCCACTGGGTGGTGGGCTGATGATCCTGGGCAAGTCATTTATTCTGCTCTCTCACACACGTACCCACACAGGTGTGAAGTAAATGAAATGGCATGTGTGAGCTGCCTGTGCATGTGTGTGTGTGTGTTAGCCACTCAGCCATGTCCAACTCTCTGTGACTTCAAGGACTGTAGCCTGCTAGGCCCCTCTGTCCATGGAATTCTCCAAGTAAGAATACTGGAGTAGGTTGTCATTCCCTTCTCCAGGGGAATCTTCCCGATCCAGCGATTGAACCCAGGTTTCCTGTGTTACAGGTTGATTCTTTACTGACTGAGCCACCAGGGAAGATATCAAATGCTCAGAAAAACTCAATGTGTCTTCTTCCCCTTGAGGTACTAATCCTGAGACTGTGTGAAACTGAAATCCCTTTCCAGCTTCAGGGCCCTTTCATTTGTTCCTCTGCAGGTTATGATGGACCTTTCAACTGCAATCACTTACTAACACTCCACCTCTGGCTCTGCTCCTGGGCTGTACGAGGAAAGCTTTCCTCTTGGCTGGCATGTGCAGAAAGGTGGAGACCTACATCCACACACTGCTGCTGGGAAGGCAAATGGGAACTATTGCTTTGGAGAACAATTTGGCAACAACCAGTGGGGTCCACGTATCAAGTGTACAACGGAATAATCTAAATGTTCACCAGTAGGTGAGCGGGCAAATAAACTAACGTGTATGCAACTCAAAAAACTACAAAGCTGAGAGGAGGAAAGATGGGTTCCTGTATGGTGACCTTTGTACAATTAGATATATATACATATAGTAACACATTTGTTTCCTGATACTTATTTGCAGCAAAAGAATAAAAACAGACTTCCAGAACACATCCCAAATCCAGGAGGAGATGGCCTTCCAGGGATGAAGCAGATGGGAGACAAAGATTTCAACCCTAACCATAATTTTCTTTTACTAAAAATTGGAAGAAAAAAAAAAAAAAAAGATAAGATGTCAGTACTTGCTCATCCTGGAGAATGAGAACACTAATGTGTTACATTATGTTCTCTATCTCAACTGTGGGGGTGCCTGGCTATGGAAAATGCACCCGTTCAGCTTTAATAGACGGCGTCTAATGGTCCCCCCGACAATGGTGGTGCCAACTCCCACTCCCGCAGCCCCTCTGCATCCCCCGGAATCCTTGACACTGTTCGTTGCCTTGGTCTACTTTTCAAATTTTTAAAACAAATTTCTGGACTGTACATGGGTCCTCGAGCCACCAAGATTCACTGGCCTGAAAAATAAAATTGTATGTTTGATTAACAACAAAGGAGCTTGTGGAGGTCACTGTTCTCTCTCTCCACTCAGGTAAATGTGGTAGCAAGCTTCACTCCCAATTTTCCTATCACATGTCCAGAAGAGTTGAGTGCTACAGCTCTACCTATAGCCTGGGTCCAAAACACCAGCCAGGAAGTGTGCAGCCTCGAGGGGCGGTGGGGGCTCACACAGGCCTTTCAGAGCACTGCGGGAGACCTTTTTGAGCTCTTGGCACCTCTCTGCCTATCCAGGGCTCTTTGCTGTGGAGAAACCTAACTCTGCATGTTAAAGTCTGTATATGCCATAAAGTGATGGCTAGTTTCTGAAATACAAAAGGATTCCACAAAACAATTTCCCTAAGACCATCTAAAACGTAACTCAAAGTAGTGGAGGATAATCAATAGAAATAAAATCAATATGAACATAGTTTGACATTGCAAGTTTTTAAGTAGAGTCACTACAGGTAACATGTTATAGTGATGGTGAAAAAGAAAAAAAAGAGAAAGGAAAAAGAAATTACGGTGCTGTCTTTTGCCATTAAAGAAATGGCAAAAAGCTGTCCAGCTTTCAAAACCCTGGGAATACAAGAGTTTAAACCAGGGCTTGTGGGCAACGGTGGAAAACCAGGCTCCTTCAACCAGAGAGGTATCTCGGCTCTCCGACATGTGATGTGAAGTCACTCAGTCATGTCTGACTCTTTGCGACCCCGTGGACTGTAGCCCACCAGGCTTCTCTGTCCATGGCATTTTCCAGGCAAGAATACTGGAGTGGGTTGCCATTTCCTTCTCTAGGGCATCTTCCCAACCCAGGGATCAAACCCGGGTCTCCCACGATGCAGGCAGACTCTTTACCATCTGAGCCACCAGGGAAGCCCCCTACAGGGCTGAAATAGAACCTATGTCACCAAGGCAGCCAGAGCTTGAACTAGACACTCACACCTGCACCCTAAGAATGTCAGCTACTGTGGGGAGACAGGTGATGATGCCCCTTGTCAGGCATGAGTCTGAAGAAACACTGCAACATACACATACGGAAAAGTGATAGGAAAATCAGCTCAGGGAGCGGGGAGGCAAAGGAAAAAGCAACAGGACTAGCACTGGATGGAAATCTACGGTAAAGACGTGAAGATGTTTCTCTTTGTTTCTGAAAAATGTGTCTTGAAAGATAATGGAAGGAGTTTTAAATTTGGGGCTTCCTGAGTAGCTCAGCTGGTAAAGAATCCACCTGCAATGCAGGAGACTCTGGTTCGATTCCTGGGTCAGGAAGTTCCCCTGGAGAAGGGATAGGCTACCCACTCCAGTATTCTTGGGCTTCCCTGGTGGCTCAGACAGTAAAGAATCTGTCTGCAGTGCAGGAGACCTGGGTTTGATCCCTGGGTTGGGAAGATCCCCTGGAGGAGGGCATGGCAACCCGCTCCAGGATTCTTGCCTGGAGAGTCCCCATGGACAGAGGAGCCTGGGGGCTACAGTCCCTGGGGTCACAAAGGAAAGGGCAGGATGACTAGCATCAGATGGAACGCTACGCTAAAGACGTGAAGACGTTTCTGTTTCCGAAGGACTTGTCTTGAAAGATAAAGGAAACTTTTAAATTTTAGCCTAATAAGGTAGAAAATGAGACTGGACCAATGATTAAAAAATAAAAAATAAGCCCCCAAACAATAAGCCATTCACAGCCAAAGAGAGAAGAGGGACCTGTTTTCTAACACACTCGGCACAATTTCCTGTGAGTTAATGTCAAGGTATAGAAGAAACGCTGGAACGCGGCAGGCACCTGGTTTCTGTGCGGCGCGGCATACACGGCGTCGCTGAGACCTCCCTCTTCCTTGTGAGCGCTGGCGTCTCCAGACTGCCTGCGGCTGGATGACAGGTGCGAGTCAGTGTCCTCGTCCTCCTCATAGCCCAGCATTTCAAAGGATGGCAGAGAAGATCTTCTTCCCGCTTCATTCTGCCAGTGTGGTCTGTATTAGAACATTCAAGATCAAAGAATAAGCCACTTAACACCTCGCACTGGTTTATACACATGTCGTAAATGCACTGCATCCAAGCCCCACTGTGACGTACTAGGACCACACGACAAGATAGGCAGAAGCTAAAGGGTGAAACCATCCACTGTTCCATCTCTTCGTACACTGGTAGAATTTCTTTCCAGTTTTCACCTAGATTTTTATAGTTATAATCACGTATACATATACAATTTGCCTCCTTGTTAGTAAGTTTTTAAAGTCAGACTTGAGTAGATACATCAGTTCAGTCAGCTATTCCCCTTACTTAGGTTCCCTCTCCCCCAGTTTTTACCAACACAAACAGCTCTGCAATGAACATCGACGTGCAATCTCTTCTGTATTGAGGATTCATCCCATAAGACCACCATATGGAGAAAGGCTGAGTCAAGCAGTATGAACATTTCACAGGTCCACATGCATCCACATACAATCACTTCCCCAACCTGTGACTATGTCAGTAATAATTGTCTAAAACTTGCCAAAAGAATGTAAGTGAAGCGAAACCCACTCAGTTGTATCTGACTCTCTGCAATTGGTCACAAAGGAAAGGGCAGGATGACTAGCATCAGATGGAACGCTACGCTAAAGACGTGAAGACGTTTCTGTTTCCGAAGGACTTGTCTTGAAAGATAAAGGAAACTTTTAAATTTTAGCCTAATAAGGTAGAAAATGAGACTGGACCAATGATTAAAAAATAAAAAATAAGCCCCCAAACAATAAGCCATTCACAGCCAAAGAGAGAAAAGGGACCTGTTTTCTAACACACTCGGCACAATTTCCTGTGAGTTAATGTCAAGGTATAGAAGAAACGCTGGAACGCGGCAGGCACCTGGTTTCTGTGCGGCGCGGCATACACGGCGTCGCTGAGACCTCCCTCTTCCTTGTGAGCGCTGGCGTCTCCAGACTGCCTGCGGCTGGATGACAGGTGCGAGTCAGTGTCCTCGTCCTCCTCATAGCCCAGCATTTCAAAGGATGGCAGAGAAGATCTTCTTCCCGCTTCATTCTGCCAGTGTGGTCTGTATTAGAACATTCAAGATCAAAGAATAAGCCACTTAACACCTCGCACTGGTTTATACACATGTCGTAAATGCACTGCATCCAAGCCCCACTGTGACGTACTAGGACCACACGACAAGATAGGCAGAAGCTAAAGGGTGAAACCATCCACTGTTCCATCTCTTCGTACACTGGTAGAATTTCTTTCCAGTTTTCACCTAGATTTTTATAGTTATAATCACGTATACATATACAATTTGCCTCCTTGTTAGTAAGTTTTTAAAGTCAGACTTGAGTAGATACATCAGTTCAGTCAGCTATTCCCCTTACTTAGGTTCCCTCTCCCCCAGTTTTTACCAACACAAACAGCTCTGCAATGAACATCGACGTGCAATCTCTTCTGTATTGAGGATTCATCCCATAAGACCACCATATGGAGAAAGGCTGAGTCAAGCAGTATGAACATTTCACAGGTCCACATGCATCCACATACAATCACTTCCCCAACCTGTGACTATGTCAGTAATAATTGTCTAAAACTTGCCAAAAGAATGTAAGTGAAGCGAAACCCACTCAGTTGTATCTGACTCTCTGCAATCCCGTGGACTGTTCAGTCCATGGAATTCTCCAGGCCAGAATACTGGAGTGGGTAGCCTTTCCCTTCTCCAGGGGATCTTCCCAACCCAGGGATCAAACCCAGGTCTCCAGCATTGCAGGCAGATTCTTTACCAGCTAAGCCACAAGGGAAGCCCAAAGAATGTAAACCTCACTGCAAAAACGTGCATTTCTTCCTGAGACTGGGTCTTTTTCCATATATTTGTGTGTGAGTCTTGGTTCTTCTATTGTGAAGTGTCTGCTCACGTCCTTTGTCCCTTCATCTACTCCTATTTTAGCACATCCATTCCAATTTGAAATGAACTTTTCCACCTACAAAAATTAAAACTCTGACTTTGTATTTACTAGAAATATTTTCCCAATTCTGTTGATTTTATTTTGGCTATGTAAATTTTTTTAACATACAGATGATTTAAAACTAAAATTTTTTTTTTAACCTTCCAAATTCTTAGCTCAAAAGTTAACAATAGTCATCTCCTTCTGAGAGGTTTGACTAGACTGGATATAGGACTTCATGATATTTCTATGTATATACAAATTAAGCCTTTCATTCAATAGAAATTTGTTTTGAATTACGTGCATGAATTACGCAAGGCTGAAACCTGATTTTTTTCTAATGCTGCTAATGAATAAACTGTTGAATCCCATCCTTTCCATTTGATCTGTGGGACTGCCTCTATTAGAGTTTCGATATGCCTGCAAACACTAGGCTCACCTCAGGGCATTCTTATGCACCTCTTAGCGCTGATCCAACACTCCTTTAACTACTTCAATATGTCTTAAAATATGACGGGGCTAATGCAGCCCTCCTTGAGTCAATATTCCTCCCTTCCAGATACCCTTTTACGGTCTTATCTGATTATTATTTTCAGTGAATTTCAGAATCACTTCCTCATCTTCAGCTCTTACTCAGTGAAAGTATAAATTCTCAGCAGGAGAAAAACAGGCTATATTCAAACATCTCAAAAATGGAATCAAGATTAAAATGCAAAAACCAAAAGTATAAACACATCCTAGTGTAACTCAGTCAGTAAAGAATCCACCTGCGGTGCAGAAGACTCAGGTTCAATTCCTGGGTCTGGAAGATCTGCTGGAGAAGGAAATGGCAACCCACTCCAGTATTCTTGCCAGGAAAATCCCATGGACAGAGGAGCCTGGTGGGCTACAGTCAATGGGGTTGAAAGAGTAGGACATGACTTAGTTACTAAACCACCAACATCCTACAAGGAAATATGTGAGCATTTGTATAACACTGCAATAAGGAAAATCTTTCTAGATTTGACAATAATGTCGGAACTACAAACACTGATACTTCGTCCTACATAAAAAATACAGAATTTCTTGGTATGTTTAAAAAAAAAAAAACCTCAAATATCAAAATTGAATAAACATGGCAGATAAAAGTCAAATCTGGTGATGTATTCCCCACTCCAACCCCACAAGCCCTTAAAGCATCTTCTCACTGCTCCTCGGGGAGACACCAAACCTTGGAACAGGACGTCAAAGGTCCCCTAAGCCTGCCCACTCCTCCAGCACCATCTCAGATGACTCCCCACCTCACTTGACTCCTCCCAGCCACAAATATCCTCCCCTTCAGATGCTCACGCATGTCATACTCCCTCTTCTCTGTCTAAAAAGCTCATCCTTGCACCATGCTTCATTCTGTACTCCAAAGCCAAATTTGCCTGTTACTCCAAGAGTACATCAAGGCTATATATTGTCCCCACTTATTTAACATATGCAGAGTACATCATGAGAAACACTGGGCTAGAAGAAATACAGGCTGGAATCAAGATTGCCAGGAGAAATATCAATAACTTCAAATATGCAGATGATACCACCCTTATGGCAGAAAGTGAAGAGGAACTAAAAAGCCTCTTGATGAAAGTGAAAGTGGAGAGTGAAAAAGTTGGCTTCAAGCTCAACATTCACAAAACGAAGATCATGGCATCTGGTCCCATCACTTCTTGGAAAGTAGATGGGGAAACAGTGGAAGCAGTGTCAGACTTTATTTTGGGGGGCTCCAAAATCACTCAGTTCAGTCGCTCAGTTGTGTCCGACTCTTTGCGACCCCATGAATCGCAGCACGCCAGGCCTCCTTGTCCATCACCAACTCCCAGAGTTCACTCAGACTCACATCCATCGAGTCAGTGATGCCATCCAGCCATCTCATCCTCTGTCGTCCCCTTCTCCTCCTGCCCCCAATCCCTCCCAGCATCAGACTCTTTTCCAATGAGTCAACTCTTCGCATGAGGTGGTGGTGGTGTCATCTGCATATCTGAGGTTATTGATATTTCTCCCGGCAATCTTGATTCCAGCTTGTGTTTCTTCCAGTCCAGCATTTCTCATGATGTACTCTGCATAGAAGTTAAATAAGCAGGGTGACAATATACAGCCTTGACGGACTCCTTTTCCTATTTGGAACCAGTCTGTTGTTCCATGTCCAGTTCTAACTGTTGCTTCCTGACCTGCATACAGATTTCTCAAGAGGCAGGTTAGGTGGTCTGGTATTCCCATCTCTTTCAGAATTTCACCAGGGACCCACCAGGGAGACACTATATAAAACCAAACACAAGTACAGGTAAAACTGGAGTGACATGAATAAGAACAGAGGATTGTACAAATATTAATGCTGGTTGTTGAACTTCTAGAAAACTTTAACACAGGGGAAAATTCAGGAATGTGGACAGGGAGATCTCTCTGTATTATTTCTTACAACTGCATGTGAATCTACAGTTATCACAATGAAATTTGAATTAAAAAAGAAGCAGACATCCTGACACGTGACAACGACAATGCAGAATTCCTAAGGCTAAGAGAAAACCTTAAACACAGCAGGAGAAAAAATAAAAAAGGTAGATGACCTCCAAGAAAGAGCCCAGCAGCTTGACTGCCAGCTCACTCCTTCATGCAATCAAGGATGCTAGAAGCCAGTGGGAAAACATTGTCAACATTTTGAGATATATAGCTGGCGAAGTTATCCTCTATAATGGAGGTAGAATAAAATAAGGAGGCATCTTCAGAAAAACAGAATTTGAAAGTGCTCAACACCCCACAAAACTGTATTAAAGATAAATTCTAAAGGATGTATTTTGCAGGAATAAAGATGACCTTCGATGAAACATTTGATACCTACAAGGAAGTAAAAGACAATCAAAGTGGTGTTAGTTCATGAAACTTGACAAGTTACCAGATACCTCAACTGAATATCAAGACTTAGTAACATTAAGACAGTGTGGAATAATGAAGATAGCCCAAGGTGGATAGAAGAGAGAGCTTCCAGGATTAAGAGGTGCAGATCATGTATCTCTTTAAAGTAATTAGCTTCCAATTAAAATAAATAAATTTATATTTAAACAAAACAACAAAAAAAGAGGTGCAGATCAACGGGAAAGTCTGTCCTTTATATAAACAGTGCAGGAAGTAGCAATAAGTATGAATATGGGAAAATATACCCATGGGTCCCTCTCTCACACCATTAACAGGTGGATGAAGCACAGAGATAAAGCTGCTGGAAATAAATTTGTATAATATATTCATGACATCTGGGAAGGGAAATATTAAATAGGACACAAAGAGCATAAGACAAAAAGGAAAATATAAAAATTAGGACTATGTTAGAATTATAAATTTGCTCATCTAAAAGTGTTATAAAAATGATTAAAAGACAAGCCAGAATGGGAGAAAATATTTGCTGAGCTATAGAGGACTCATATCCATAACATACAATGAACTCATACAAATCAGTAAAAGGGAGAAAATCAAATGGAAAAAAAAATGAGCAAAACACAGACATTTCCCCAAACAAGTAGTCCTAAAGGCCAATAGACCTTTGTAAAAGTGCTGGACTTAGTTTATAACCAAGGAAGTGTAGGTTAAAATCATAATGGGATAACAATACCCCCACTGATCACCACCGGATTAGCAAGGTTTGAATTCTCAAGACACAATGCAAGAGAAAAATAACTCAGTTTTAAAATGGGAACAATCTTTTAACAGACACTTCACTAATAGGTATTTGTGAAAAAATACAAAATTTCAGTTATGAAGGTTGAATAAGTACCTGAGATCTACTGTACAATACAACAGTTAGCAAGGCAGTATTAGACACTGTCTGATTATTGTTGCCATATGAAAACTCTTGAAATTTATAGTACTGTAAGAAAAGCTTTATTCAGAATTGTTTTGGCTGTCTAGGTCCTTTGCATCTCCACATGAATTTTAGAATCAACCTATGAATTTCTACTAAGAATTTCTTCAAGGATTTTGATTAGGATTGAGTTATATACAAATCAATTTAGGGACTTCCTGGTGGTCCAGTAGTTAAGACTCCACACATCCAGTGCTGGGGGCATGGGTTCAATCCCTGGTCAGGGAACTAAGGTTTTTACATGCCACACAGCAGGACCTATATATAATATATCTTTGGGTAGAATTGACATCTTAATAATATTGACTCTTCCATATATGAGCCTGGTATATTTCTCCATTAATTTATGTCTCCTTTAGATTTTTAAATGTTTTCAATAATGTTTTACAGTATTTAGTATATGTTTTAAACATCTTTTGCTAAATATATTCCTAAGTATCTCATAGGCTGATGCTAATGTAAAGATATTATTTATTAAGTTTTTGCACTTTGCATATTGACCTCTGTGAGTGTGTGTGCTCAGTCATGCCCAACGCTTTGTGACCCCATGGACTGCAGCACTAGGCTCCTCTGATCATGGAATTCTCCAGGCAAGAATACTGGAATGAGTTGCCATTTCCTTCTCCAGGGAATTTTCCTGACCCAGGGATTGAACCTGCATCCTCTATGTCTCTTGCATTGCAGGTGGATTCTTTTCCTGCTGAGCCATTGGGGAAGTCAAATTCACTGACTTAGTATCCTGAGATCTTGCTAAATAAGATCTTATTTATTATTTTGAATCACTTTTTATAAATTCTTTGGGATTTTCTACATAGAATGTCATGTCTTCTGTGAATAAATACAGTTTTACTTTTTCCAAAAAAATATTCAGATGACAAATAAGTACATGAAAATGTGCTCAACATCACCAGTCATTCAGTTCAGTTCAGTTCAGTCGCTCAGTCGTGTCCGACTCTTTGGGACCCCATGAATCTCAGCACGCCTGGCCTCCCTGTTCATTACCATCTCTCGGAGTTCAGTCAGACTCACGTCCATCGAGTCCGTAGACAAATATTAATTAAAATCACAACAAAACACAACTACACACCTATCCAGAGGGCTAAAATTATAAAGCCTGGCCACACCAAGATGCCAGTGTTGGTGGGGATGCAGAGGTTTTGAAACTCTCATACACGACTGAAAAAGATAAACTTTTTGTAGCTTTACATGTATATTGAAGTCAGAATTATCTGTCTCCTAGTTTCACTAAAAAGTAGATGCCACAGTTTTGTTGCTTTTCTGTTTCTCAGTGGAAGAAGGAATGCTGACTTTCACAGCCTCATTCATCAAGAAACATTCCTTGTATTTTTAGGCAGATCGATTAGTAATTTTGAAAGGTTGATTACAAGTCCCTTTCTAATTCTAAACTTAAGTGGTTCTACTGGATTTATAATGCTATTATGTAACAAAACAGAGTATTTCTATGCTGCTTCTTATATTATGAAAATGAATCTGATCCAATTTATTCTGTAACAGACAGGAGATATTACAATCAGAAAAATGAATGGCAAGGGGAAGCAAAGCAGTTATACCATCATAAAGATCTAGTACAATAGACAGAGGGAAACCACACAGACATCTCATCCAAGGCATGGGACTGTTTGAAGTTTTCTGTTGGAAGAGGGAGAAGGCAATGGCAACCCACTCCAGTAATCTTGCCTGGAAAATCCCATGGACGGAGGAGCCTGGTAGGCTGCAGTCCATGGGTCACTAAGAGTAGGACATGACTGAGTGACTTCACCTTCNACCACACAGACATCTCATCCAAGGCATGGGACTGTTTGAAGGTTTCTGTCGGAAGAGGGAGAAGGCAATGGCAACCCACTCCAGTAATCTTGCCTGGAAAACCCATGGACAGAGGAGCCTGGTAGGCTGCAGTCCATGGGTCACTAAGAGTAGGACATGACTGAGTGACTTCACTTTCACGTATCACTTTCATGCATTGGAGAAGGCAATGGCAACCTACTCCAGTACTCTTGCCTTGAGAATCCCAAGGACAGGGGAGCTTGGTGGTCTGCCGTCTATGGGGTCGCACAGGGTCGGACACAACTGAAGTGACTTAACAGCAGCAGCAGCAGTCGGAATAGAGTTTAAATAAACATAAATAGCATAAATAATATAAACATAAATCCCACAGCAGATTTATGGAGGAGGTGGAGGAAGTTGCCCACCCATTTTCTGAAGGCCTACGTCTTCTTCCTGGAAAACTCCAGGGGGAAGCTGAGGGTCTGCTCTTCTTATGGGGTAGATCTGACGTTTAATTCCTGGGCTTTGAACAAAGCATGATTCCAAGAGGGCCTTAGGAATGTCTTTCCACATTTCTACTGATAGATATTGGACATTTCATGCTTGATAAAATACTAGGACATACTCTCTGGGAAGCAGTTTGGATTTCAAGAGTTTTTGTTTGTTTGTTTGTTTTGAGCCGTGATTGCCTAGAGATGCTCAGCTCTACTCCTTCACAGGAAATCCTTGATTTCTTTTCTGTTTTATTATCCCAACCTGTTCCTGCAATTTGTATCTTTATTCACCTCCTTTGTTTAACTAATTTATTCCTAGCCCTTTTCAGTCTTCTGTGGAATGTCTTCTCTCTTCTGAAAGGCAGAAAAGAAATAGGAACAAGGAGTTGGTGTGCAGGAGGATGTGGGTTGTTGGTCTGAATGGGAAGGCAAATGGGGAGAAACGGGAAGAAAGGCTGAATTTCATGTGGAAGTGTGGCCCAGATTTGGTAACAGTGACAGGAAATGCTTCAGGATAACTTAGATCCTGATTCAGATTAGATGTTACATATGTCAGGCTAGAATTAAATCAAACTAAAGGAGGAAAGCTAAGCCCAAATATCAGCTTTTTATTCTTGATTAGGAACAATCATTGGCAGAAACCCATGAGACACCCTGGGTCTAACTCTGATTTTTATGTAGCTTAGCTCTCTTGGTATTTGTAGGTGTAGTTCTACAAGAAAGGAATATATTTTGGAGTGCCAGTGGACTTGGGTTCAAACATTAGTTTCACTACTGCTGTCTCTTGAACAACTATGGGTTTAATAATGTCAAATAAAAGACTAGAAAAAAATCGTAGGTGCTTCAAACCCTTTCCAGCCATAACAGGTGAGCTAATCAGCCCATCACACAGCTGTGGTGGGCCTTACTCTGCATGTGCAGGGATTTTGCAGGCATCACCCTGCCCACATGGTGGGTTCTTATAATGCATAACCTCCCATGAAAGGAAACTCATCAAGTCACCATAATGTAGAGATAGTGGGCTTCACAGATTCCTTGCATCCAGAAAAAGAGGTGTCAGGTAAGCACAAAAGCTTGGGTACTGCACAAACCATGATAAAGAGAGATTCAGGACACACAGAATATGGTAGTTACCTCATGGTTTCATTAACTATTAAGTACAAAGTCTCAGAGCAGATATTCTAGGTATTCTAGGCCAAGAAGTGCTCTTTTTCTAATCATTTTGGGGTGCATGTGACCAGGGTTCCTAGGAAGGAGTACATTTAGGCTTCTTTTGAACATTGTGACTTATGTCTCTATCACACACAAAATAAAATTTAAAATTCTCAGTAACTGAAAAAGAAAATCTAAGCAATATTTTATTTACATGTTGATTATGAAAGATTTCAATCAACCTAGTCTATTGGCTTTTAGAAATAATAACTGACACTGTGTTTCAAGAGTCCCTACAATCCTAAGTATTTTTTGTGATTTATTTGTTATCGCCTTGCAGAGCTTTTGGTCATATCTGTCCTTGCAGCCTTTTATTCTAATGCTTCTAATTTCTTTATCATTTTGCAACTGTGATTTGTTTTATGCATAATTAAACACCTTTTGCATTAGTACACTGTCTGCTTCATTTCCAACATTGAGGAAATGGCTTGTGTGCTTTTACAGAGACTATGATCTTAATACACTTCAGGGAATAGGATTCTTGGATTCGTTATTTGCCAGCTGAGGATGGTCTTTAGACAGGGTGAAAGAAAGGAATAATTCTCTGGAATAAAAAGAGACAAGCTCAAGGAACTGTTACAGTGTATCTGTTGAGGGCAATTAGCTTAAGAGACAAAGACTGTGACAATCATCTCTGGGCATTTTATACCCACATAACCTTGACTGCCCTGGAAAATCCCATGGACGGAGGAGCCTGGTAGGCTGCAGTCCATGGGGTCGCTAGGAGTCGGACACGACTGAGCGACTTCACTTTCACTTTTCACTTTCATGCATTGGAGAAGGAAATGGCAACCCACTCCAGTGTTCTTGCCTGGAGAATCCCAGGGATGGGGGAGCCTAGTGGGCTGCCATCTATGGGATCACACAGAGTCGGACACGACTGAAGTGACCTAGCAGCAGCAGCAGCAACCTCGACTGCTGAGGACTGAACTATGTAATTATCTCAACAGAGCATGTTTCATCATGCTTTTTACAGCAAGTGTGAACATCTAGCTGAAACGTTCCACTTTCTAAGTCCCTTGCAATGAAGCAAAGAACAGTCCCAAATGAGGTGAGGCTAGAAGAAAAGCCCCTAAAGTAAGGACTCACTTCCAGCAGTGCACATTCCTGAACCTGAAGGACAGCAGGACCCTGGAGTTAGAAATAGTGGACAGACTGGAACCAGGGTAGACACAAGAGCTCAGGTTTACCTGGCAGCCTCCCTAAAACTCACCAGGTCTCACAGAGATGAATTTTGTTTCAGAAAAAGACAATATAAGTAAGAAAATAATGTATCAAATGTTTATAATTAGTTATACGGCATGTGTCAGTCTTCAGAAACTTTATGGACCATGTTTTCAAATGGGATATTAGTTAAGAATGTGCAGGACTATGCCCTTGGCTGCGACTCCCCTGTTACAGGAGCTAATCTCATCACAAGCAGATGCTTCCCTCCTTTAGGTAGCATTAACTATCACTAATGCTGTCACTGGGCTTCCCAGGTGGCACTAGTGGTAAAGAACTTACCTGCCAATGCAGGAGACATAAGAGACACCGGTTCAGTCCCTGGGTTGGGAAGATCTGCCGGAGATGGAAAAAGCAACCCGCTCCAGTATTCTTGCTGGAGAATCGCATGGACAGAGGAGCCTGGTGGGTTACAGTCCATGGGGTCACAGAGTCCGACACGACTGAAGTGAGTTAACATGCACCCATGCAGCTTTAGCAGTACTGTAGACTTTATTTTGGGGGGCTCCAAAATCACTGCAGATAGTGACTGCAGCCATGAAATTAAAAGGCACTTACTCCTTGGAAGAAAAGTTATGACCACCTAGATAGCATATTCAAAAGCAGAGACATTACTTTGCCGACTAAGGTCCGTCTAGTCAAGGCTATGGTTTTTCCTGTGGTCATGTATGGATGTGAGAGTTGGACTGTGAAGAAGGCTGAGCGCCGAAGAATTGATGCTTTTGAAGTGTGGTGTTGGAGAAGACTCTTGAGAGTCCCTTGGACTGCAAGGAGATCCAACCAGTCCATTCTGAAGGAGATCAACCCTGGGATTTCTTTGGAAGGAATGATGCTAAAGCTGAAACTCCAGTACT
>SJYT01007212.1:113223-139447 GCA_006410635.1 Cephalophus harveyi | reverse complement strand
AAGACTCTTGAGAGTCCCTTGGACTGCAAGGAGATCCAACCAGTCCATTCTGAAGGAGATCAACCCTGGGATTTCTTTGGAAGGAATGATGCTAAAGCTGAAACTCCAGTACTTTGGCCACCTCATGTGAAGAGTTGACTCTTTGGAAAAGAGTTCGATCTGGGAGGGATTGAGGGCAGGAGAAAAAGGGGATGACCAAGGTTGAGATGGCTGGATGGCATCATGGCATCACTGACTCGATGGACGTGAGTCTGAGTGAACTCCGGGAGTTGGTGATGGACAGGGCGGCCTGGCATGCTGTGATACATGGGGTCGCAAAGAGTCAGACATGACTGAGCGACTGAATTGAAATGATAATGACTTAGACCAAAAAATTCAAGAGGAGGCATTTGCTATTTATTCTATAAATATTCTATTTATAAATAGCTATTGCTATTTATTCTATAAATATTAAAGAATTTCCTGAATTGATATTCTGAGCGTTCTCAATATTAGATCGGACTGTGGCAAAAACCAGAGCAGACTTGGAAGTGGATTGACGGAATGCTATACAACCAGGATTGGTAAGTCCTGAGTATATAACTGACACACCTGAAACTGGGGCTTAGAACCTTTCCCATCATGGAGAGATCTGAGTTATAATCCATACACATCGTTCTCCTAGAAGTTTCCCTTTGATGGAGAAAAAATGAGCCCAGGAAACAAAATGGCAACACAAGTTATTATACAAATTATTTAAAGCCTATAATAGTCAAACACAATACTTCATATAATCATTGTACCATCCAACCTGTACAGGAACTGTGAGAGGTGTAATATGTACTTTTCCATAATAATACAGGTGAAAGAAAAATTAGCTTCCAAAGATGTTAAATAATTAGAATATTATGCAAAATTTAAAATATAATTGGCAATAGATCCTTCCCGTCTTCATCCTATAGATTATTGATATTTTCAGTTTATAAGGGCTTCCTTGGTAGCTCAGCTGGTTAAGAATCCGCCTGGAATGCAGGAGACCCCAGTTCGATTAGTGGGTTGGGAAGATCCCCTGGAGAAGAGATAGGCTATCCATTCCAGTATTCTCGGGCCTCCTTTGTGGCTCAGAAGGCAAGGAATCTGCCTACAGTGTGGAAGAGCTGGGTTTGATTCCTGGATTGGGAAGATCCCCTGGAGAAGGGAATGGCTACCCACTCCAGTATTTTGGCCAGGAGAATTCCATGGACTATACAGTTTATAAACCTATGTTTTAGGACAGGCAAAACATACGAATTCAATTTGCTTTGTATTCAAATAATATGGTGTTGAGTTAGAATAAAATCTGAAAGCAGACAATAATTTTCTTCAGTATCCACTCATTCTGTGGGTCCTTTTTTTCCCCTTTGTGTTTTGTTTCAGGTTTAAAATAATTGGGATTGGTGAATGTGCCTATTTATACAAAACTGTGTATAGTACCCATTTAGTTAGAAAATGGATTTGCAGCAAACCAGACATATGCATATCAAAAAGTTAAGACACCCTAGATTTAACATACTTTACGTAAAATGTAATTTTTATTCCTTCAGAAAGAAATATATTAATATAAAGGTACATGAAATTCATGCTTAGAAATGTTCATTGATATTTCACTCAAAACCTCTAAGTCCATTTTTATAAATCTGTTAGATTCTTGGCATTCAAGAAATATATGCCACAGCGTATTTAAAAGTTCCAAATTGCTTTTAGAATCAAATCTGATAGGTAATACATTAAAATGTGTATGAAAATTTTAGATGACATTTCAAGAAATTTAATAATATGAATTGACTAATGTCATTCAAAATTGCTTGTTTTGTTAAGTAAGAATTCTGATATTTTTACTGTTAATTTCATTATCAGTCCTAGTTGATTTTCTTTTAGTTTTGCAATATTTGCATAACTTCATGAGATTCACTCATGAATAATGTAGTGTAGTTCAACACAAGAATAGTGCATAACATGTTGAGTTGCTAGTTGAGTGAATCTCTTTTACACACCGAACACAATTAGAAGAAAAGATGAAACAGTAATAAAAAGATTTCACATTCAGACTGTCATGTGACAGAATGAAGGTGATGAGTAAACAATTCTGAACTTGCAGAGTGATATTTGTGAAAGCCAAGGACCTATTTTGCGATGGACATCATGAATAGTACAAATTTGGGGGGCAGGTGGGTGAGGAAGTGATTTAAACCTTGCTGCACAAACTGCTCTCTATTTGAGAAAATGAATTAGGTTCTATGTCAGAATGTGTAACTCTTCAGAAGATATTATCTTCATGTTTACTCAAGGTTAACAATATCTCTTTGTAAAACATTGTTTTCTTGAAAATAATTGTGAAATCTGTGTTCTGCATCCTATGGGTGCTTCATGTATACTCATTGATAGAAATTTAAATAGTTGTAAAAAGAGAACACATACTGGACTTGTAAGAATTTAGGAAATTAACTTAGCAGAGTCTCATTGTTGCATCTTCTGTTATCAACCATATCAATTTCCATCTTTCTAAGCTCTCTTCTCACCCTCATTCTCATTTTGTTTTCCCCTCTGTTCTCTCCTCGTTCCCATTGTTTATAAATGTTTATTTGATTATTTCAATCTCAACATGAATGGGGAAAGAACCATACAGAGTCACATAAAAGACAAAAAGAGAAAATCTCTTTCCTAATTAAAACCAACCATTGCATGGTTCCTTAGAAAACTCAGGACTTTGTCCTTAAGGTCTTAATTTTAACAGTTTGTGCTGAATTATTACTTCATTGTTCTCCTGTATCAGGAGCAAATAAAATTATTTTAATTGAAAGCTAGAATAGAATAAATGGGACAAGAAACTTAGCATTACCTATAATTTGTTTAGAAAAGCAGACACTGAATAGATGAACCTTCAAACATTGAATTACCAAACAGTGTAAGAAGTACAAAATCAAATGGATATGAAGTATGCAAGGTTCACTGGTAGCACAAGAAACAAAGTGTTCAAAATTTGAGAAAGAGGTGCCTAGAGAAGATATTTTTTAATTGACAAGTTACGAGAGTGGAGATATTCAAGGAAGAACATTTTCAGGAAAAACACTGGCAGCAGAGTGAAAAGCATATATGAGGATAGCAAATGCTGCAAAATTGAGAAGCCATAATTGTCTGGAAGCACCAGAATGAGAGGGGAAAGAATAAGATTTGGAGCTGAGAGTGGGGGTCGGGGAGGGTGGAAGAGAGGGAAGGAGACCCAGGGCCAGATTCAGGGGGAATTATTTGCTATACTAACTGAAGTAGTGAAGTTTAGAACTGATGCTCTAAACTTCTAGTACCTTTAGGTTATTTCTCTAAAGATACTAGATACTTGATAGGTCAAGAAATTATTTGAAAGTCTTTTCAATTGATTGAAAGAAGAAATTATAAGAGCAGTGTCAGAAATTGTGTTAGGAAGAATAGAGAAGAGTGAAGTGACTCAGAAACTCTTTCAGAGATGAACTCCCAGAAAATATCAGACAATGAGATGAAGAATAGATGTTAAAAAAAATAAGTTCCATGTTTCCCTTTAGGAAGTCAATCAGAGGAACAGTGGGGTTACTAACTGACACAGCAGGAAAAGGATATTTTGGAATTACTGAATTTTAGGAGTTGGCAAGAATTCCAGGGGGAAATGCTTCACAGGAAGTGGGATGTACAGTTCTAGAATTCAGGAGAGAGTCTGGGCTGGTATGTGACTCAGATGCAGACAGAGGTGCACAGACCTCAGGTGTAAGCTCACTTGACAAAACAAGGAAAAGTGCGTGGTGGCAAAGATGATTAGTTATCTGCCCAATGAAAAAATCATTTGCTTCTATATTACTTGTTGCTTTTTAGGTGAAGTTGGTCAGAGAGCTGAATCTGGGCCTCTGAGAGCACCAGTGCAGCAACAGTTTAACTTCAGACACATAAATCTGTTCACACATATTTGCAGAAGCACAAAATGAGAACAATGCATATTTTCTAGGATATAGATGCTGCAATACTCACATATTAGACCTGTAAGCCTTCTAATACTGGAGTTTCCGAAATCAAATAGAAAAATACAGTGTTTCAAGTTATAATTTTAAAAATTATATGGTCATTGTATTAGCCTTTTCTAACAATACAGTAACAATGTCAAAAAAATCCCTTTGTATGACTCATGGCTTTTATGGGACCTAATGCTCTTTCATTACTTAGTGACTTAGATTTTTTAAAAGCCTGCCCTAAGTGTATGAATTAGTATTAAAATAAAGTTATTACTTTGTAAAAACAAATTGAGAGTTTTGGTATTTTTTTAATAAAAATCACAAATATTCTCTCACATGTCCACTGGGGGCGATAATAGATAAGTATGGTTAGAATTGGACATTTAATTTCTCAAATTATGAGAAGCCAACTTCTAAGAGTGAAAACTTTTTTATCCTTGATTATAATTTTTATTATACTTTAAGTATAATGCATATGCATGTAAATATAAAGATTCACATGTATATATGCATTTATATACTAATAAGCATAAACAAAGCAGGAAAGTAACATGCTAATTTTTAGAGTGATTAATGGGAAACCCAAAGTGTTCAACACTACTGAATATAAATGGAGAAAAATGAGAAATGTAACTTCATCACTGAGTGAGGATGAACATGTGACACTGCACTTGACTTGAGAGAAATCACTTAGGAGAAGGAAATAGCAATCCCCTCCAGTATTCTTGCCTGAAGAACCACATGCAGCTTGGTGTGCTGCAGTCCATGGGGTCACAAAGAGTCAGACAAGATTTAAGTGACTCAACAGCAATAGTGGTTAATAAATCTTCAAACCTTATCATTCAATTTGTTGAAAAAAAAAAAAAGAGGGCTCACTTGGAAATGGGAATATGAACTCCATTAATATGTGGTATCTATGGACATATGTTCCCAGAATAGTAATTCAATACTTATGGGTAGCTTACTATTAGGATTTTAGTTATTGATTCTCTTATCTTCTTGGAGTTGTGTTTTTGGTTTGATCTAAGGCAATACTTAGATTGCAATGCAGGAGACCCTGGTTCAATTCCTGGGTGGAGAAGATCTGCTGGAGAACAGATAGGCTACTTACTCCAGTATTCTCAGGTTTCCTTTGTGGCTCAGCCGGTAAAGAATTTGCCCGCAATGCGGGAGACCTGGGTTCAATCTCTGGGTTGGGAAGATTCTTTGGAGAAGGGAAAGACTACCCACTCAAGTATTCTGGCCTGGAGATTTCCACGGACAGTATAATCCATGGGGTCGCAGAGTCGGACAGCAAAGAGTCGGATGGACAGCAAAGAGTCAGACAGACAAGAAAGAGAGTCGGACAGCAAAGAGTCGGACAGTAAAGAGTCGGACAGCAAAGAGTCGGAAGGACAGCAAAGAGTCGGACAGACAACAAAGAGAGTCGGACAGACAACAAAAAAAGAGTCGGACAGCAAAGAGTCGGACGGAGAGCAAAGAGTCAGACAGACAGCAAAAAGAGTCGGACAGCAAAGAGAGTCGGACATCAAAGAGTCGGACGCGACTGAGTGACTTTCACTTTCTTTCCAAGGCAATACTCAACGTGCAAACAGACTAATTCTTTCATATTTTAATATTTAAATGTTTAAAAGTTTACATTAAAATCAGTGTTTCAAAAACAGATCTCTTAATCTTTCTCCCCTTCCCTTCAATTGTAACGTTTATCATTTTTTTGACATTTCTCAAATGTTCATGTTAATAAAATGGTACATATTTTTGCACTTGTTATACTAAGTAAGCATGGTTTTATGCTCTTTGCATTTAAATTTTTTGAGTTGAACATTTTATATTTCTCTCCCTACAAAGCTATAATTATTTATGTTTATACATATGAATTTGAAATAAATTTTTAAAATTCTTTTATAATCTTTAAATTTTGCTGTTAATGGATCCAAGACCTTAAAATAGTTCTGTTGGTGAATTTAAAGTCAATCAGCAAACATTAGTAATCTCTCAGCTCCAAGCCTCTTGGTTAAAAGCACAAACAAACAAGAAACCTGGAAATTTTTATTTATTAGTCTGTAAATCTAACACTGATATTTATTTAAAAAGAAAAAAAAAAAAAAAAACAGCAGTGACTTTATTTCTCTGTATGCAGGTTTTGTTTATCAAAACTAGGGGAAGCTCTACCGAACTAGTAAAAATGATGCTGGAGAACATGTAGCAAATACATACTTGAGAACATAAAAAGTACTTATCTACCAGTATGAATCACACATCTTGTTCACACAATGATGAGGATTATTCACTTTACAGAGTTTACAGCACATGAAGAAATATGAATAATTAAACAATGGTTAAAAAAAAAAGATTTTAAATGTTAAGATTAAAATCAGCACAGGTAACTATAAAAATATACGTGAAATCCTTACAATTTAGCCTGGGGTGGACAATAGTCACAGAAGTATTTTCTTGCAAATGACATTTCACTGGTGACCTGAAAAATAAGGAAGAGTTGAACAGAGGAGTGAGAAAGGGAACAGTGTTTGTTGAGCCAGGCAAACATATGATTAGATTAGAGGCAAAAGACAGCATGCCACATTTGAGGAACTGAAACAGGATTAGTGTGCTTGCATCATTACCAGCATGGAGGTGGGGGAGCAATAAAGAGTGGCTGGAGGAGTTGGTAAAAGGTTTAAACAGTGAAAAGCCACTGAAGGAAATTAGGTAGTGAGTAATGTGGGGGATGTGAGGTTCAAAGAATCTAAACCATGATGACAACATGGAGAATGGACTGCAGCAGACAGAAAAGGTAGAGCAGTAATCCAAGATCATTGGGTGATTAATAAAGTCTGTATAGAGACAGACTCCAGAAATAATCGTGTGATAAAATTGACAGGGTTTAAATGAATTTTTGAATATTGAGAGAGAGAAGAAGGAAGAAGTCATGGTTGACTCCAAAAGTTCTGGCTTGTACTAGAGTGAGCATGTTGCTACCAATCCACTAAGGTAATCTGTTTAAGTTCATTAGTTAATGGGTCTTGAGATGTAGATGTATATAGAGATGTCCAGTGGGCAATCCTCTATAATAAGGTCCAGGCTAGAAGTATGGGTTTGGGAGTGGTCAATGAATTGGGGAGACTGGGACTGACATATACACCCTTGTCTAGTAGGTGAGTCATGTCCGACTCTTTTGTGACCCCAAGGACTGTAGCCTGCCAGGCTGCTCCATCCATGGGGTTTCAAAGGCAAGAATACTGGACTGGGTTTTCTCTAGGGGATCTTCCTGACCCAGGGATCAAACCTGCATGTATGGAAGGCAAATTCTTTACCACAGAGCTACCAGGGAAGCCCCAACATATACATGCAACTACATACAAAATTAGTTGTTTTATATGTATAACTGATAAGAATCTGCTGTATAGCACAAGGAACTCTACTTAATACTCTGTAATGACCTATATGTAAAAAGACTCTTTAAAAAAAAGAATGAATATATGTATATGTATAACTGTAAGTGTGGTGTTGGAGAAGACTCTTGAGAGTCCCTCGGACTGCAAGATCAAACCAGTTACTCCTAAAGGAAATCTCTCCTGAATGTTCATTGGAAGGACTGATGCTAAAGCTGAAACTCCAATACTTTAGCCACATGATGCAAAGTACTGACTCATTGGAAAAGACCATGATGCTGGGAAACATTGAAGGCAGGAGGAGAAGGGGATGACTGCCAGGAGCCAGCGTGAGGAACTCCGCCCTTGGCAAAGGTCATGAGGAAGAATCTTCCGCATATGCAAAAGGTGTCCATGTCCAGTCCTAACTGTTGCTTCCTGACCTGCATACAGATTTCTCAAGAGGCAGGTTAGGTGGTCTGCTATTCCCATCTCTTTCAGAATTTTCCACAGTGTATTGTGATCCACACAGTCAAAGGCTTTGGCATAGTCAATAAAGCAGAAATAGATATTTAGTTAATAAAAATTCCTGGGCATGACAAGAGTGTTTCAACTTACGAACTCCTCTGAAGGTTATCTAGCCTGCCTGTATAGGTTCATCCAGCCACATGTGATTGTTTACAACCCCCCAACTGTGAGAGGCACGAGATGTTTTAGACTTACTAAAGGCAAATTCTTTTGGAAAGTTAGAAATTATTGGTATAGTGGGTTGGTTAGGAATTATATTGGTGAGGGGTCTTTTCATTTGTTGTGCCAATAATTGCTGCTAATTCCCTGCCCTGGGTGGGACAAGGGTGTCTCAGGTCAAACCTCTCTGCTGGCAAACTAGCTCATGTGACAGGATTATCCATACTCCTGCCACTAGCACATGATTGTTTACTACCTCTCAACCATAAACAGCACAGAGAGTTTTGGAGTATTTTGAGAGCCTTAATTAGCATAGGGCTTTTCTCATTGTTGAGTCAATGATTGCTGCCAGGCCTCCATATCCTTAGGCACCTGAGAATATATTAATCAATGTATTTGGAATATAGAAAAGGAAATATAGTAGCTTTTAATGTTAGCAATACTAGACTTCTTGAGTTAATGAATTTTCTCCTTTTATAGACCACTGTACTTTGTTATGTGTGTGAAGTCGCTCAGTCATGTCTGACTCTTTGCGATCCCGTGGACTGCAGCCCACCAGGCTCCTCCGTCCATGGGATTTTCCAGGCAAGAGTACTGGGAGTGGGTTGCCATTGCCTTCTCCGACTATTACGGGCTACAATTAAGTAATTTCCTGAGTTCTTTATTCATATGAATGTATGAAATGTTTTTCTTTATATGACATTAATGACATAAAATTATTAACTTCATGTTCCACATTTCATAAATAAAGGCACTAAAGCTAAGGTTAAGCAAAGAGTAAAGAGGGCAACTAAAATAACTTACTAAAGGTCATACAGATTAGAAATAGATAGGAGATAGAAAAACTTCAACAGAGAGACTAAATGCCTAGATATCTAAAAGGCATCAGGGGAAAACCATTCTGAAAAATAAAATGTCCTTTTCAGAGTCACATTTGATGCAGAATAATACATTTCACAGCATACTTTATCAGTAACTTTGTAAAACAAAATGTTTACCATGATCCCAATATCTCTATGCTCCAAGGACCTCCAGACATATCACCATGAAAAGGAAAAACTTGGAAAAAAGCATTAAAATAAATCTATGCTCAGAAATGAATAAAATCGATACTCAGAAAATAAATCTATATTCAGGAATTTATTTCTATATTCAGAAAATTAATAATATTTGCACTTCAAGCTGAGTCCTTGCATCTAGAAGATATCCTGGAGAAAGAAATGGCTACCCACTCTGGTATTCTTGCCTGGATTCCACAGACAGTGGGAGGCCTGGTGGGCTTCAGTCCATGGGGCTGCAAAGAGCGGGACAAGACTGAGTGAATAACACTTTCACTTCTTCATGGGAAGGGGGCCACAGTTTTTGAGGCATGAGCCTACTGTTTTGCCCTCTCCACTGGTTGGGAATTAAAGCCACCTTTCTATCTCCTCCAAACTCTCCATATTTTTTATTAGGCTTTGGTGGACAGAGAAAGCCAGGATTTTGGCCATCAATAGTCCCAACTCAACATCAAGACTATACATATATTTTAGCATAACTCATGTCATTTAACTATGCAAAAGCTTATAGCTTTAGGTGGGTTTTTTACTAAGTGCCTAGCTGTGCTGCCGTCCAAGGGCACTGCAAAGAATCAGAAATGACTGAGTTACTGAACAACAGCAACAAATACATAGAAAAGGGCTAAATTCCTTAACTTATGATTTCTGGATTTCTTTATTTGACAGTAATCTTTTGACTGCCTGATTACCTGCCCTTTGATGCAAAACTTCTATATATCCTAGCTCCCCCATCACCTCCCAAGAGCAGTTCTCTTAGGGGTACTGGAGATGCTGCCTCTCAGGCTCAGAGTTCCAAAAATCCCCACCAAATAAAACATCTGTCTCTTATACACATCTACATAAATAAGAAAAAATAAGCACTCCATTTTTTTTTTTTTTTTTTTTGCAAAAAGGGCAAAGAGGATGAACAGGTATTTTACAGAATAAAAATAAAAATATCTAATATGTGCAATTTTGCATTTAATTTCTCTGTTATATAAGAAATGCAACTAAAATCAACTATGTGTACTTTTATCATAGTATATTAGGACATATAATCTGAACTCTCTGCATGCATGTGGGTGTGCGTGAGATAGAGAGAGAGTCCAAATCCCGCTCTCTCTTCCTAGTATTGACCTTCCTTAGCCTGGAAAATCCCATGGGCGGAGGAGCCTGGTGGGCTGCAGTCCATAGGGTCGCTAAGAGTCGGACATGACTGAGCGACTTCACTTTCACTTTTCACTTTCATGCATTGGAGAAGGAAATGGCAACCCACTCCAGTATTCTTGACTGGAGAATCCCAGGGACAGAGGAGCCTGGTGGGCCGCCATCTATGGAGTCGCACAGAGTCGGACACAACTGAAGCGACTTAGCAGCAGCAGCAAGTCCTTATGGTAACTTGAATGTTGATTCAAGTTCATCTGAGGAGAGATATGTGAGTGTGAGTGAGTGATGTTACTTTCAAATTTAAACTGAATTGGCTATTTAGAAACGTAACCCCCTGGTGGCTCAGACAGTAAAGAATCTACCTGCAAGGCAGAAGATGGGGGCTTGATCCCTGGGTCGGGAATATCCCCTGGAGATAAGAATGGCTATTTAGAAATTGAAGGAAATCTTGCCCCCAAAATGCTCAAGATGGAACTCTTTGAGCATCCTAAAACTGGTTTTTGCATATTCAGTTTCTGTTGTTGTTTAATGGTAAGTCATGAACAACCCTTTTTGATGGCATGGACTTTAGCCCACCAGGGTCCTCTGTCCACGGAATTTTCCAGGAAAGAATACTGCAATGGATTGCCATTTCCTCCTGCAGGGGATCTTCAGACCCAGGGATCAAATCTGCATCTCCTGCATTGGCAGCTGAATTCTTTACCTCTGAGCCACCTGGGAAGTCAGCATATTCAGTTAGTGGAAGCTAATTTTCTAGGAGAAACTTGCATTTCTCTCTGTGTGCCTTGAGATGTAAATGTTCTACCACCTTCCTCAAGAATATTTTATCTAGATCCTCTCTAATTCCTGAGACTGAGGGAGGGAAGAAAGGAAGGGGTAAAGAGACTTTTTTAAATTTAACTTTTTCCCACTATATTTTTTAAAAATAGTGAGTTTTGTACTCCTGACTGATTCATGACTTTTTTTATTAATTTCTGTTGCTTTGAAATGTATTAGTTTCTGCTGTATAGCAACGTGAATCAGCTATACATATACAGGTGTGTGTGCTCAGTCTTGTCTGACTCTTTGTGACCCCACAGACTCTCGCCTGCCAAACTCCTTTGTCCATGGAATTTTTTAGGCAAGAATACTAAAGTGGGTTGCCGTTTCCTACTCCAGGAGATCTTCCCAATCGAGAGATTGAATCCATGTCTTTTGTGCCTCCTGCACTGGCAGGCGGATTCTTTACCACTGCAGCACCTGGAAAGCCCATATATACATATATCCCTTCTTTTTTTTTTTTTTGGATTTCCTTCCTATGTAGGTCACCACAGAGCACTAAATGTGCTATTCGAAGGTTCTCTTTAGTTACATATTTTATACAAAGTAGTGTATCATTAAGTTTTTAAATGAAACTATGAGAAGGGGTTGACAGAGGATGAGATGGTTAGATGGCATCATTGACATGAAGGACATGAGTCTGAGCAAACTCTAGGAGATAGTGAAGGACAGGGAAGCCTAGCTGTGCTGCCGTCCAAGGGCACTGCAAAGAATCAGAAATGACTGAGTTACTGAACAACAGCAACAAATACATAGAAAAGGGCTAAATTCCTTAACTTATGATTTCTGGATTTCTTTATTTGACAGTAATCTTTTGACTGCCTGATTACCTGCCCTTTGATGCAAAACTTCTATATATCCTAGCTCCCCCATCACCTCCCAAGAGCAGTTCTCTTAGGGGTACTGGAGATGCTGCCTCTCAGGCTCAGAGTTCCAAAAATCCCCACCAAATAAAACATAACTCTCGACTTTCAGATTGTGAATATTTTGTAGTCAACACATGCCATATCAGAAATTTCACATACCACCCTCCACCCCTAATTCATAGAAGCATGATTGAAACTCAGATTAGGAAGACAGATTAACAGATATGTCTGCTATCTCCTTATTGGTTGACCTCATGATAAAGCTTCTCCTTCTCTCAAAAGCTGATGCCAAGTATTGAATTTTGCGAGTGCTAGGCAGCAAACCTTTTTCTCCAAAACAATATCTATTATATCATCCTTAACCACACTCCACATCCTGGGCTCACCTTACCTTTCAAGTTTCTAATGCCTCACACAAGAAGCTACTCTAAACCTCTGACAGGAAAAAGTTTCATCAGTTAAACCTCACATGAAAAAGGCATTTGATTATATCTTCACTATTTCTCATACACACATATGCATCTTGTGGGTAGGGACTTTTTCTTAAGTTTTTCACCATCTCATCATTAAATCAAGTACTTTTTTTTCTTTTTTTTATTATTATTATTTTTTACTTTACAATATTGTATTGGTTTTACCAAGTATTTTATATTTGCCTAATAAGTATGTGATGTCAAATTAATAAATTAAGAATTTGAAAAGTAGGAAGAGATAGTGATATGTTTGTTGACTAGTAAGAGAATTGTAACTTTTGAAGTAGCAGCAAGTTGACTGCTGAAGACAGTGGTATTGAAGAGCTTTAGCAGCTGCAAGGTAAGTGAGCAGTACAGTATAGTGAACCTGAGCAGATTAACAGGAACCAGAGTTCCTGGAACTTTTGTTCCAGGAACCAAAGTGAATAATTACAATAAGAAAACCATCTTCAAAATACTGAAAAGGATCTGAATTCACCAGTCTAAAATATTCCATTTTTATCTGAGAATTATTTTAAGCTGAAAGACAACTTGAGATTCAACAGATGCAGGAAGAAGCCTCCTCTGAGCTTTGCTTATCAGACAAAAAGTAAACATATCTTGTTAACTCCAGTTCATGTGTCAAGCAAAGCAAACCATCAGTCTGGAGCAGAGCAAGGCTTTTTGAAAGGCCATGCAAGGAAGGGTGGCTCCTGCCCTAAAAAAAACCCCACAGCTCCCTGAAGGGTTTTGGCAAAGAACTTTTGAAAGCCAGATGAGGAAGGGAGGTTTCAAGGTCTGTGATCAGATCATGCACAGTTCTTTGATGGCTAACGGTGAGGGAACAGGGCAGTGTTACAAGGGTGAACGTCACCAGTTCTTCGGCTCCAGCAGGCCTGGGGCTCTGTACTCAAGGTTATCAAGTAGTTAACATCTTCCATTTGTTGGAGAGGGGGAGGGTTTTTAACATCTACAAAACACCTCTGGAAATATGTATCAAATACTATTAGCTAGACCCTTCAGAGAGGAGCTAAAGCAGAGAATTTGGGGGAAGTTCTGTCCCACCCAGAAAGACCCCATGGGGTCCCGCTCAGTTACCTTCTGAGAAGTGAGGCTGCCATGAATCTCCTTTTTAGGGTAAAAACAACTCTCATGAAAGAGACTGGTAGGAAACCTACCTTAAGTTCCTTCTCTGGGGAAGTTTTATGGCCACGAATAAAAGGGAAAGACTACTCATGCCTGCTTAAATAGACACTGTCGCAAACTTTATTAGTTCCGATGTGTTCTGAAAAACCCACTTGTCTTTCCCAAAAACCCATATTGTTTTTCCCATCAGAGTCATTTCTTCTGTCTTTCTTTCCCCAGGTGGCTCAGTGATAAAGAGTCCACTGCCAATACAGAAGATGTGGGTTTGATCCTTGGTTTGGGAAGATGCCCTGGAGAAGAAAATGGCAATCTGCTCCAATATTCTTGCCTGAGAAATTCCATGGACAGAGGAGACTGGCAGGTTACAGTCCATGGGGTCACAAAGTGTTGGACACGACTTAGTGACTAAGCAACAATTCTTTTTCTTATTGAAGCATAGGTATATAAACAATTAACTTTGACCATTTAGCTAGCCACTTCTTTTGTTAGCTCTCGTATGCACACAGATGAACCATTTTCTCCTGTTAAATGGTGTTTTCCTCCCCCCAAACACAATGAAATAAAACCACTTACTTATGAAGTTTGCACTGTTCTGCTGCTTCCTGGGATTCATGCAGTTGCAATCTTTGGTTCCATTCTCTCTACTGAACCTCTCGCTGGGGTTGTCACTGCAGGAATATATGCTTAGGTGACTTACTAAGAAATGAAGAAAAGCAGTAACACTAGTTAGATTCCTACAAATATAAGCCTTGGCCTTTTAATTATCTGTCAGTGTTGTTGTTCAGTTTCCCACTCTTTGCAACCCCATGGACAGCAGCATGCCAGGCTTTCCTGTCCCTCACATCCCCCAAAGTTTTCCCAAGTTCATGTCCACTGCAACAGATATGAAACTGCAAATAAATTTACAAAATACTGATTGAGAGGACATCTGTTTATAGCATTTTAGCCTTATAATTTGACAAAGAATGATAAGCTTAGAGACTCAGAGAATTTCCACTTAGGAAAATGTAAGTAGAAACAATAAAAACAAGTCATCTAAATAATAAAAATTAAAAAAAAATGTATATTTACATTTGGGATCTCATATACACCCATGGTAGATTCATGTCAATGCATGGCAAAACCAATATGGTATTGTAAAGTAAAATAAAGTAAAAATTAAAAAAATAAAATAAAAAATAAAAAAAAATAAAAGGGAAAAAAATAAATAAATGCTAAAGCACTTAAAAAACAAATATGTATATTTACATTTGCATCTGTTTGGTATCAGTTCAGTTCAGTGAGTCGCTCAGTCCTGTCTGACTCTTTGCAACCCCACGAATTGCAGCACGCCAGGCTTCCCTGTCCATCATCAACTCAAGGAGTTCACTCAAACTCACATCCATTGAGTCGGTGATGCCATCCAGCCATCTCATCCTCTGTCGTCCGCTTTTCCTCCTGCTCCCAATCCCTCCCAGCATCAGAGTCTTTTCCAATGAATCAACTCTTCACATGAGGTGGCCAAAGTACTACAGTTTCAGCTTTAGCATCATTCCTTGCAAAGAACACCCAGGGCTGATCTCCTTTAGAATGGACTGGTTGGATCTCCTTGCAGTCCAAGGGGCTCTCAAGAGTCTTCTCCAACACCACAGTTCAAAAGAATCAATTCTTCAGTGCTCAGCTTTCTTCACAGTCTAACTCTCACATCCATACATGACCACAGGAATAACCATAGCCTTGACTAGATGGACCTTAGTCGGTAAAGTAATGTCTCTGATTTCAATATGTTATCTAGGTTGGTCGTAACTTTTCTTTTAAGGAGCAAGTGTCTTTTAATTTCATGGCTGCAGTCACCATCTGCGGTGATTTTGGTGCCCCCCCAAAATAAAGTCTGACACTGTTTCCACTGTTTCCCCATCTATTTCCCATGAAGTGATGGGACCAGATGCCATGATCTTCATTTTCTGAATGTTGAGCTTTAAGCCAACTTTTTCACTCTCCACTTTCACTTTCATCAAGAAGCTTTTTAGTTCCTCTTCACTTTCTGCCATAAGGGTGGTATCATCTGCATATCTGAGGTTATTGATATTGCTCCTGGCAATCTTGATTCCAGCTTGTGTTTCTTCCAGTCCAGCGTTTCTCATGGTGTACTCTGCATATAATAGATTAGAATTCTGTGTGATTTTGAACTCATGATGTAGCTTCTCTTTTCCTCAGGTTCTTCATATATAAAAAAGGGAAATATTTAATTAAGTTAGAGTTGATGGAAGGCTAAAAGTTAGTGAGTGTAAGATATTTGTCACAACTCCTAACATGTAATAGGGCGCAGTAAATGGAAACAGTAACAGGTAGGATTGTAGCTCTTGTTGAAGTAAAGCTCATTTTACAATAAATCTTAAATTTAACTCAGCCTTAAATTTTCAAGCAGGTGATAAATTTTGTCAAAACTTCAAAATATCATCATATGTAAACTCCGTAAGTTGTTTTTTTATTATAATTTTTTTTATTTTAATTGGAGGCTAATTACTTTACAATATTGTGTTGGTTTTGCCATACATCAACATGAATCCACCACAGATATACATGTGTTCCCCATCCTGAACCCCCCTCCCACCTCCCTCCCCATACCATTCCTGTGGGTCATCCCAGTGCACCAGCCCCAAGCATCCTGTATCATGCATCGAACCTGGACTGGTGATTTGTTTCATATATGATATTATACATGTTTCAATGCCATTCTCCCAAATCAGCTTTCATAAAATTAAGTACGTTCACCAGAATATAAAACCTCAGTTCATAGAATTGGGACTGTCAAACCTACATTGTTTACCAACTGAGAAATGAAGTATTTCCTTATCAGTAAACAAAAATGTCACCATCATCAGTAATTGCAGCCCTCCAAAGTGAGCCTGTGAGCTCTAAGGGAACTCAGGGAGGAGAATGCCTATTATCTAACTGCCATCGGATGGAAGCCACTCCCTGTGAGAGTGAGCCCCAAAGAAGTTCAGGATATGAAAACACAGGATATTGGCCCCAGATAGCTGAGATGCATATGAAAGGAATGATTTCATCTTCCCATACATAAACAAGTGCCAAATTCCTTACTTGAGATACCTGATTTTCTTTAATTAACAATAATCTTTTGGTGTTCAGATTACCCACCCTTTGTTGCCAAACTTCTGTATAACCTAGCTCCTCCTCCCCTCCTCCTTGGAGCAGTTTCTCAGAGCTATCTGAATCATGGCCTGCCAGGAGTCAGTCTTCTTTCTGCCCCAAATAAAACTTAATTCCCAACACTTACATTGTGCAAATCTTTTCCAACAAAGTGCTTTTGCCAAAATATAAAACTTCAGCAAATTGTGACTGTCAGACCCACAGTTTGCCAGTTAATTGCAAAATTTCTAGCAGAGTATAAATCACATTTATTACCTCCTCTATAAAGGGGAAAGTGATTAATAATTAATGAAATTATCAACCTTGTCATTTAATAGCAACATAATGAAACAATATTGAAAGAGAATATTAGGTAAATGTGAACAATGATTCTGAAAAAGTTAGAGAAATATAAAAAAAGAAAAAAACAACTCCAAAAGAAACATATTAATCTCTATAGTTGAATGTGTAGCTTTAATTTACTCACCCCAGACAGTCCTATCACTGTGGAAACAAGTGTAACCACGGTAATGCTGGTCAGTCTCAGAGCAGTCTGATGCCATTTGGGACATTTGGGCTTATCTATAATGATTAATTTTTCTTTTCAAAACATTTAAGCATTTAAAACAAACCTGAAAATATGTCAAACTGTTGACTTAAAAAAATGCACTACATTAGATAGTTACAAGTTAAGTTTCCTCTGGGGCAAAATGAGGACTGCAGCCTGGCAGAGAGCATTTCAGATGGCTCTGAAAAGTTGCTCCAAAGAGGCAAGGGGAAGGTCAGTACATAAATGATTTTGGTGAAGGTGGAATGCATGCAATCAAGCATGTATTTTTTCCAAAAGATTTATGCTATTCTTGTGAAGCTTTGCTAGTCACAGAAACCGTCATCTCACCATGACAGATTTTAGAGTTTTTCTGGCTATGGAGAAATACAAGAATTGGGCTCATAAAATCGGATCGTGAAAGTATTTAACTATCCAAAAACTTGTTACTCGAGCACAGAGGAGATGTGTGCACTCTGCTCTCTACCCTAAACTCTTTTGGGGATGTGTTGAAAAGCATCAGCTGCAGCAACACATGATTTAATTCTTGTGGAGGTGGATGACAAGTGCCAACGAAAAGTGCCAACTTGTACTTGACAATACAAATGTCAAACTTTGAGAGTACACATTGTCTTAATGTGATGGAAAGAAATCTACAATCTCTATACATATTATGTTACCATGAACACATGTTTAGTTATCTTTAAAGAATTGGTTTTATCAATTCAAAATAAGAGGTGAATCAATTGCGTATATGTGCCCAGTCATGTTTCACTTTTTGCAACACTATGGACTGCAGAACTCCAGACTCCTCTGTCCATGGAATTTTCCAGGCAAGAATACTGGAGTGGGTTGCTATTTCCTTTTCCAGGGGATCTTCCTGACCCAGGAATTGAACTCATATCTCCTGCATCTCCTTCACAGCATGTGGATTATTTACTGCTGAGCCATCAGAGAAGTCTAAGACACCAGTATGCTTTATCTAATAATTAAATATTTTTCTATTTTTTTTTTTGTTTGTTTGTTTGGTTTGGGGTTTGGTTTTTAAGTATTTATTTCATTTTTTTTAAATTTTTTTCAGCTTGATTAAGATATAATTGACATATCACACTTCAAGGTTTATAACAAGGTGATTTGATATACACACACATTGGGCTGTGATTAGGGCTTCCCTGGTGGTTCAGCAGTAAAGAATCTGCCTACAATGCAGGAGACGTGTGCATGAGACATGGGTTCAACCATAGTAATGCAGTTCTCATTTAGCATAGTTATCATTTTGTGTGTAGATGTGGTGATAATTTTATGATGCACATTCACTGCTGCTTTCTAGTATATGGTACAGAATTGACATCTATAGTCATCATGTTGTACATTGTACCCCCAGAACTGTTATCACTAGAACTTATTAGTATCACTAGAATTTTGTAATCATTTCAACATTTCCTCCCATTCTCACTACCAACCACCAAAGTACTCAAAGAGTCAGTCACTGCCTCTGTAGAATTCACCAGTGCTGGTGAATGAATATTATTCTTATGTCAACACTTCTGTTCCAAAAGTATAATTCACATAATAATCAAATGGGTGGTTATTAGACGATCAAGTACTCAAAATATTTCCACTAAAATTTGTCATTTACCTTTATGTACATCTGGACTGGAAACAGATAATATTCAGTGGGATTGACACCCAAGAAGGAAAAATATGTCAAATTGACACCCAAAAGGGAAAAATATATCAAAATATATCAAAAGTATCAAAAGAATTGAATCATATTAGAAATTACTGTCTAAAGTAGAAACATAAGTAAGATTAAGTACTATAGCCATCCATCTTCCTAAATTTTGTTTGAAATATTATAACAGTTATATATTTATATCAGTTCATGAAGCAAAACTCAAATGCCAGTCTTTATAACTTTACTTCAACAAAATAAGCCTTATAATACGTTCTTAATCTTCAACCTAGGTCAAGTCAGATCTGATTCATTACTTTCAATTTAACAATATTTATAAACATATAATTACATGCCAAAAACTAGACTGAATAGAAAGGTTGAAGAAATAGAAAACTGCACAGTCTAATGGGGAGACATGTATGTAAACTGATTATTTCAGAATAAGATTATGAATTTTCTGAATAATAGATTCCAGTTCTAGTTCTTAAAAGTTCCCATTAAAAATCTAAGAATAAAGACCAATAGAAAATTCTAGCTGTATAATCTGTGGCCTCGTAGAAGGTTATGGATTCTTACCTTTGCACGTCTATATACTTTGGCAATGATGGGGATGTTTCCTTGGCTTCTGCATCACTGATTCCTCTGTGTTTTGCATCTGTTCAAACATCCTATAAACAGGATAATCCATCTTTGAATGAGATGAAAAGAGAGACATCACTTGATCAAAAGCAGTCAGTGCCTACAAGCTGTGGCACTGAAACAAAGCCTAGAGCTGTGAAACCACAAAGGATATGGTTGAAGAGTGAGAGGAACTTCATTATTTAAATAAATGTTTTCTTTCAAGATAGTTTCATTATTTACGGAAGAGTTGTGACATTACTACAATGTTACCATATATTCAACACTCCACCTCCTCTATTATTAACATGTTGCATTAGTACATTTGTCAGAACTAAAGAGTCAATATATTGTTTTTAATTAAAGTCTATACTTTATCCACTTTTTGTCCAGTACCTCTTCCTTAGTATTTACCTAAGACCTTTTTATATTCAAGGATCCATCCCATTCAGGGTACCACAATACATTTAGTTCTGACATCTCCTTAGGATATCTCTAGTGTGATAGTTTCTTGCTTTTTTCCTTTTTTTTTTTTTTTTTTTGAACTTTGACAGTTTTGAGGAGTGTTGATTAGATATTTTCCAAAATGTTCCTAAGCTGAGGTAGTCTGATGTTTTTCTCATCATTTTACTAGGCCATACAGTTTCAGAGGGCTTCCTTGGTAGCTCAGATGGTAAAGAATCTGTCTGCAATGCAGGAAATCTATGTTTTGATCCCTGGGTGAGGAAGATCCCGTGGAGAAGGGAATGGCAACATTCCGGTATTCTTGCCTGGAGAATCTCATGAACAGAGGAGCCTGGTGGGCTACAGTCCATGAGGTCACAAGAGACATGACAGAGTAACTGACACACATAGATTTTTGGAGGAAGACCAGAGGGATAAATAATCATTCTTAGCACATCTGACGGAGAAGGCAATGGCACCCCACTCCAGTACTCTTGCCTGGAAAATCCCATGGACGGAGGAGCCTGGTGGGCTGCAGTCCATGGGGTCGCTGAGAGTTGGACACGACTCAGTGACTTCACTTTCACTTTTCACTTTCATGCATTGGAGAGGGAAATGGCAACCCACTCCAGTGTTCTTGCCTGGAGAAACCCAGGGATGGCGGAGCCCAATGGGCTGCCATCTGTGAGGTCGCACAGAGTCGAACACGACTGAAGCAACTTAGCAGCAGCAGCAGCAGCAGCACGTCTGATGAAGGGTACATTTATCAACATAACTATTGAGAGTGACTTTGATCATCTGACTATAATGATGTTCATCAGGTTTCACTACTGCAAAATTACTTGCTTTTCCCCATTTCCACACAGTACTCTTCAGAAGGAAGTCAATATGCTCAGCCTGCACTTCAGTGGAGATTTATGCTCCACCTTTTTCAGAAGAGACAATCTATATAAATTATTTAGATTTATTCTGCAGAGGATGTTTGACTTGTGTTCCCTTTACTTATTCATTCAGTCATTTATATCAGTGAAAGTCATTCACATTCATTTTATGTCTTGAGGGACAATCTGATGTTACGTTATTTTATTGTTTCACATGGTTCAATCTTTGGCCATCGGGTGCTTTTCAGTTGGCTCCACAAGTTTATGCTGATGCTGCCAAATCTAATATGTTACAACATGGATTATGCTAATCTCTTCCTTTGCATTTCTACAACCTCCCACTTCAATAGTGAGAATCATGGCTATCAGCATCTCCAGTAACTTTCTTAATTTTTCGATTCTAGTATACATACTTTGTCGCTTCCAAGACATTTGGTCCTGTCAAAAACATCCATTGAGACATTTGGTCCATGATTCATTAAATAATACAGATTAACTTCATTGAAATGTTTTTTGACTTATTTTTATTGTAATTCTTTGCCAGTTATGGATTTCATGTTTATTCTTTCTTACCATGAAGTTTGGCAGGGTTACTTTTAAGTCAATAAGTGATTGCTCTCAAGTGTTTATGGACCTGGTTATTGGTTTTATATTTGCAGTATCTGTTAATAATTTTGTATATACAGATTTTGTCACCATCTTTGTGACAATGTTATCTGTTGGTGGCCATATTCGAGTGTGAATACAAAGAATCTGGGCAATCATTTTTCATTGTTTTGCTATTCACCTTTAACACTTCAATAAATTTCCAAATTGAAGAATGATGAACTACCATCAGCTGTTGAAATTTGCAACTCCAACTTTCTGTTGTTCATCTTGTGGTTGCCATTTGATACTGATGTGTAAACATTCCAAGCTTCTGGTGGAAGTCTTGGAGCTTTTGATCTTCTTCTGCCTCTACCTTGCTTCCATAGACTCATACTTTATAAACATAATCCACTAAGTCATCTAATTTTTCTTCTACCTTCTCCATAATGTCTTTAAAATTTCATTTATGTCTTCTAAGGGCAGAAATAGGACTCCAAACTGCATAGATGAACACTTAGTGTGTTGGCTATTAATAACTATAGTCATATACTCATATGCTCCTCCAAACAAGATTTTTTTGCTACAGTGATTGCGAAAAATAAAACAAGCATCCTTTTCCTTGTTCATCTGGTATAGTCAAGTTGTATTTGTATTTGCAATCTCAGAATCCATCATGCACAGTGATTTATCTCACAATGTTGAGGTTTATTTCCCGAGCAAACACACGTACTTTCTCCTATACATATCTGTAAGTGTCTTCTTACTTTTTCATTGTTAGTGCATAATTCAACAACATAGAAAAACCCAGTGCTACTCCATACACAGTGAATAACTGAGTGAACTCTGTTGGGATCGTCTTGAAGATGTCATCACTGAATAATGTATACTGGTACTGAAATATCGAATATTGTCTTAAGTTCTATTACTATAAATAAGATTTTTTTGTGTGATTTTTGAACACTGGAATCATGCATAAAAATCCCCATATCTGGTCACTTTATACTCCTCTGAGATTTTAATTACATGCAATGAAGTTAGGTTTGGAAGTCTGTGTCTGTTTTGAATTCTACTTACTGTCCTCATTAATGAATTTCTGGTCTGAATAACAGGACCTCTTCATCATGATGGATAGTTCTTTGAAGTACCTGTGATGGTGTTGCATTTGGTTCTTCTTCTATATGCCATTTTAACCCATTCAGGGTTTTTCTTACTTCCCTTTTAACACCAGTGCTGTGCTGGTGTTTTCCTGTCCCATCTTGAATGACTGTAATGCTAGCCTACTCTTGGCAGCTGTACATCAGGCTTTAAAGATTTTGTTCTCTTCACAGCATCAGTGCATCTTACTCCTATCTCTGTTACAGAAAAGGAAATGGTACCAAAAACCATTAAAATATAGCATTGGCTTTTCTCTTTGTCAATAACTATATCTGTCATATTCCACTAAGACTTTTCAGGTAAAGATGTCATATTGCCAAGCAGCAGCAGAAGGGTTACTTTTTTCCTTTTGTAGCCATTCAACCAGTGATCACTTGTTCACCATAGGGAAAACCTTACTAATGTCTCATGAATTTGACACCCAGTTTTTCTGGGCTGATAAGTCAGTAATAGGCACCAGATAAGAGCATGGTAGTCCACACTGATTCACAGGTACGCAGGAAGTTTTCACCAGAAAAATCCCTCTAAACAGTGGTGGATGCTTCTCACAGTTTGCTACATCCACGTCTTTGTAGGACATCCATTCAACGGAAACATCACTATTAATCTAGGTAATGGGATAGTTGTAGTGGGGTTCATTAGATGCCTGGTATCCGCTCATGGTGATTTTTACTCTACCTCCATGTCATAGGAGAGCCACACCCATTCTCACTCATCCTAAACAAGTAAAACACTTGTCCATTTTACAGAGTAGACTTCATTATCTTTTTAATTTGCATACATTAAAATTCACTCTTTCTGCCATAAAATTCTGTGACTTTCATGGGTTTTGACTAAAGCATAATATAATGAATACAGCATTACAATATCATGCAGAATAAAGGTTCATTGCCTTGAAATATCCCCTGTGTTTCACTTTTCAACTTTACTTCTCATGCAAACCTTGACAATATTTACCTTCTTTACAGTTTTGCATTATCCAGATATAACATCAATGAAATTATGTAAAATAGAGCATTTTGCATTTCAAATTTATCTAGGGGGCTTCCCTGGTGGCTCAGAGGTTAAAGCGTCTGCCTCTAATGCGGGAGACCCGGGTTCGATCCCTGGGTCGGGAAGATCCCCTGGAGAAGGAAATGGCAATCCACTCCAGTATTCTTGCCTGGAGAATCCCACGGACGGAGAAGCCTAGTAGGTTACAGTCCACGGGGTCGCAAAGAGTCGGACACGACTGAGCGACTGAACTGAACTGAACTGATATATTTTTGTGGCTGGATAGCTCATTCTTTTTTATCACTCTTTCCATCATCTGAGTACCATACTTTGCGCACTCATTCACCTATTGAAAGACATCTTGAGTGCTTCCAGTTTGGGGCAATTATAAACCAATCTGCCATAAACATTCATGTGCAGTTTTTTTGCAGATATAAGTTTTCAAATCAGTTTGTAACTACCTAGAATGGTAGTTGCTTGATCATATGATAGACTATGCTTAGTTTAAAAAAAAAAAAAAAACAGTTGTCTTTCAATTTGAATGTCTTTGCATTTCCACCAGGAATGAATGAGTCCCTGTTGCTTCCCATCCTCATCAGCAATTGATATTGTCAGGACTTTTGATTTTAGCATTCTAGCAGGTGTCTAGTGGAAGTTCAGTGTTATTTTAGTTTGCATTTCCCTAGCAACAGGTGATGCTGTGTATCTTTTCATGTGCTCTTTCCATTTTTGTATCTTCTTAGGTGAGGTATCTTTTCAAATCTTTTGCCAATTTTTTGATTGAATTGTTCGGCTAATTTTTGTTGAGTATTGAATTATTTACACTGACTGCAAGTCCTTTTATGAGATTCGTATTTTGCAAAAAAAAAAAAAAAATTACTGCTTTGTGACTTAAAAGTGTCTAACAGAACAGAAGTTTTTATTTTAAATGGAGCCCATTCCTTTTTCAATTGATTTGTATTTGTGTCTTTCTCAAAAATGAGTTGACTATATTATAAGGCATCTAGTTTGGGGGTTTTCATTTTGTTCTGTTGATCTATATGTCTATACATTCACCAATACCACGTTGTCTTGGTTACTTTGGCTTTATAATAAGTCTTGGAATCAAGTACCGTGAGTCCTTCAATTTTGCTCTTCTTCCTCAGCATTGTGTTGACTGGTCTAGAACTTTTTGTCTTCCTACATAATTGGAGTTAGTTTGTCGATCTCTGTGAAAAAGTTTGAAGAGATTTATTGGCGATTACAGTCTATAGATAAAGTCAGAAGGAATCAACATCTTTACAGTAATGAGTCTTCCAATATGTGAACCTAAAATATCTCTCCATTGATCTAAATCTTCTTTGATGTCATTCATTTTATCAGTGCTTTATAGTTTTCCACATATAGATTCTGTACATATTTTGCTTGATTATATCTAAATATTTCAAATTTTGAGCTATTGTAAATGGTATTTTTAAATGTTAAATTTCAAGTTGTTCATTGCTGGTATATATGTATGAAATTGACTTTTTATTTATTAACCTTGAACCTTCCAAATGTTCTGTGCTCACTTCTTAGTTCCAAGAATTTTTTATGCTGACTCTTTTGGGTTCTCTAACTGGACAGTTATATCATCTGCTAAAAGAAATAGGTTTATTTTTTGTTCTCTAATCTGTATGCCTTTTATTTCTTGATTTTCTTCCATGATCTAGAATTTCTAATACAATGCTGAATAGGAGAGGTAAGAGTAGACATCTTGCCTTTTTCTTGAGCTTAAAAGGAAAAGTACCTCACCATGAAATATGATGTTAACAGTAGATTTTTAAATAAGTGTTCTTTATCAAGCTTTTTATTTGCTCAGAGTGCTTATGGGTATTGATTTTGCCACTTTTTTTTTCTTCCAGCTGACTTGATTACATGCTTTTTCTCCTCAGCTTATTGATATATTGGATTATATTTATTGATTTCTGAATGTCAAACCTGCTTTGCAAACCTGAAATAAAACCTAACTGTTCATGATGTATACATCCTTCGTAGATTTTTGGATTTAATTTGCAAAGTTTTTTTTTTTTTTAAACTGTTTCGTTGGTGTGTTCATGAGAGATATAAATCTGTGGTTTTACTTTCTTTTAATGTCTTTGTTCTACTTTGAGTAATATTGGCTTCATAGAATGTCTTCTCAGGAGGTGTTTTCTCTGTTTCAATTCCTTTATGAGATTGTGGAGAATTGGTACTACATCTTTCTTACAACCTTAGTAGAATTCACCAGTGACATCATTTCGCCTTGTTTTTTTTTTTTTTTTAATGGTTTGGAAGGATACTAGTAATTGACTCAATTACTTCAATAGATGTGGACTATTCAATTTACCTATTTCTCCTTGTATGAATTTTGGTAATTTGTATATTTCCAGGAATTAACACATTTTATTTGTTATCAAATTTGTGGGAATAAAATTGTCTCTGGTATATCTAGGTTACCTTTTTATTGTCATGAAATCGCTTATTTCTGATATTGGTAATTTCTCTCTTCTCCCTTTTCTTCTTATCCTGATTGGAGTTTGATGAATCCTATTGATACCAAGCTTCTTAATGAATCTTGTTGAAACCAGCTTTTGGTTTCCCTGATTTTCTCTATTGTTTTTCTGTTTCATTTATTTCTGCTCAAATATTTA
>SJYT01007212.1:65629-95023 GCA_006410635.1 Cephalophus harveyi | reverse complement strand
ACTGTGGTGTTGGAGAAGACTCTTGAGAGTCCCTTGGACTGCAAGGAGATCCAACCAGTCCATTCTGAAGGAGATCAGCCCTGGGATTTCTTTGGAAGGAATGATGCTAAAGCTGAAACTGCAGTACTTTGGCCACCTCATGCGAAGAGTTGACTGATTGGAAAAGACTCTGATGCTGGGAGGGATTGGGGGCAGGAGGAGAAGGGGACGACCGAGGATGAGATGGCTGGATGGCATCACCAACTCAATGGACGTGAGTCTGAGTGAACTCCGAGAGATGGTACTGAACAGGGAGGCCTGGCGTGCTGTGATTCATGGGGTCGCAAAGAGTCGGACACGACTGAGCGACTGAACTGAACTGAACTGAAGCACATTAGAAGCCTGTCCCCAAAAGTCTATTGTTTGGAAGGGGAGTTTGGGGACTTTGAGGTGTCTGGTTCTGTGTTCTTCCATGGGGCTCAAAGGTGCTACTTCTTCAATTCTGGCCTCTAGCTGGTTTCAGGCCCTTTGTATAAGCATCAGAATAAAATGGAACTGCCTGTAGATGGATAGATACATTTTTTTGCTCATTTTACAACAGGTAAAATTGGAGTGGGGCTTCCCAGGTGGTACAGTGGTAAAGACTCTGCCTGCCAATGCAGGAGATGCGGGTTCTATCTCTGGGTCGGGAAGATGCCCTGGAAAAGGAAATGACAACCCACTCCCCTATTCTTGCCTTGGAAATCCTGTAAACAGAGGAGCCAGATGGGCTATAGTCCATGGGGTTGCAGAAGAGTCAGACACAACTTAGCAACTGAGCACACACAAAAAGTTGGACTACATGGAAGCTGAGTAGTTTGCCCAGGGTCACAGAAGCAATAAGCAGAGAGTCAAGAATTCCCACCAGGAAACCTGGTTCCTACACTATTATCCCAAACAACTAACTGCAAGATGTACTACTACCACCTCCTACACACACACCCACACACACACACATGCTGGTGCTCTTGGCAAAGCCACTTATCTTCTGAGGAGTCCTCCCTGTCTTAATTGAAACTCTCCCTCTGGCATTTTGAGGTGCTGTTGTTTATGTATCTGTCTCAAGTAAGCCCCGGGAGGCCCATGGTTTGAAGTTGTTCCAAATATGCCTGGAACAAATTTATCTCCAAGGCCAACCTCTGTGAACACTGAGGGGCTGAGGCAAGATCCCTGCTAGCCATGAGGTCCCCTTTATACACAGAGAAAAAGTACTTCTTTGGTGGTGAATGTGCTTTTTTTAAGTGTGTCTCATCTGTCCCTTCAGGGCTGAGACAGAGCCACTTCAACCCAAAGAGATATAGAATTTCTCTGAGTTTTCTTATAATAGATCATGCCTACCACAGTTTTCTTCTATTATGGGTGCAGGGCACTTTTTAAATCCAACATTGTTTGCTTAAAAATTACCTTGTCCACTTTCAAAATTCCAATTGGAGTATTTGGCTTAGAGACAGATAGTGAGGTTTACAACTGGCAGAAGATCAACCATGCAGATCAACCAGGCAGCTTGAAAGATTTAATGATCCTGTGCATACAGGAGTGTCAACAAGTCTTTGTTACTTGGAGGTATAGTAGGTTTTCAGTCCTTCCTGTAGAGAGGCCAATGTCTATCAGGTTGGCCTTATTTTTGTGGTGAAAGGAGATTTCACAGAACTTTCAAAAAAAAAGTATACAACAGGTCAACCTCAGCTGGAAAGAGTGGTGGTTGTGGCTGGGGGCTGCTTTGTAGTCCAGTGCAGACCACAAGGTTCTCACACATTTGCAAGACACTGTGAGAGTTTCCCCAACCGCAGCATTTTCTTATCAGAACTCAGGATGTGATCACACCTCCTCCAACCATCAGTCAGAAGGGAGGGTGAGGTTGATTGCATCCCACCAAGGGATACATCTGCCCAGAGAGAAGGTCAGAAGTTAGGGGAGGTCACCCGTGACTCTGACAGGAGCAGTTTTGGGGAAATGGTAGAGAAAAAGAAGAACACCATACACAAACAAACAAAACCAGATATTCATGTGGGTTCAAGGAAGAGACTAAGAGGAGTAAGTCGAGAGGGGATTATACACAACTCTTTAGAAGATGCATTTTGTAAAAAAGAGTACCAAGATGCCTGAAAATTGTAATCATTAAAGTGAAATTGTGGTTAAAGGTGTTTAACTCAAAGGGATCCTTAATTTTAGTTCCAGACGCTATTTTTTGTTAACTTATTTAGGAGTTAAATCAGATAGTTTGAAACTATTGACTGTTTTATTCTCACTAGAGAGCCAAGGTCCTAGGTAATGAGACAGGTGAGTTTGGATGGAATGGTTAATGACGGACCAGGAGCTGATGCAGGCACACAGGATCATTGAAAAGAGTGGGCCTGGGATTCAACCTTCGGCTCTGAGTGGCACCTGCCCATTGGCAGCAGTAGTTCTAGTTCTAGGGGGGAGATACCATGTGTCCTGAAATCAGACTGAGTAATTCAGGCTACACCGAGGCCCTACAGAAGGCACTGGGGATTGGAGCAGGAGGAACCAGAGGAAATGAGAGCAGGACCAGCTGGCTACTCCTGAACCAAGATCCTGAACAGAAAGAGGTAGAGCCAGCACCAGTGGGTGACAGAGAAGATGTAGTTGCTGATATCCAGGATCAGATCCATGTGTGATGGAGGAGGCATTGTTCCTGAGCAGATGGAACTGGAGTTCCTGAAGGTCCTTAACTGTCTTCTCTGGCTCTGCGAGCCCTGGGGCTTCATTTGCCAGACCCACCATTAGAAAACAAAGATGAAGATGAGGAGTGAGCCACAGCATGGAGCAAACACAGTTCTGTTCCCATGGACCCAGAACCCAGAACACACAGAACTGATGAAGAGGAGAATGGCTGGAGTACATCTGTCTGCACCAGGGGTTCCTGCCTGGACTCAGAAGATTATCAGTTGTCCAGTGGGAAGACGTGGGACAGTAGGTCCTCCAAGCTAGGCAGAATGGCCTGCCTGGAAGTGACCACCCTTAGAGTGGCTGTATCTACCTGCATTTCAAACCAGAACCAGCACCGTACTGAATACATCTTGGTTGAAATGTCCATCTCCATCCTCCCTATATATACAGCCTATGCACCATAGCCTTCCAGGCTCCTCTGTCCAAGGGATTCTCCATGCAAGAATACTGGAGTGGGTTGCCGTCCCTTCCTCCAGGGAATCTTCCTGACCCAGGGATCAAACCAGAGTCTTTTTAAGTCTCTCATATGGCAGGCAGGTTCTTTATCACTTGTGCCACCAAGGAAGCCCATATATATATATGTATGTCAATCCTAAACTCCCAATCTATCTCCCTCCTCTCCCTCCACTCTTCCCCCTGGTAATCATAAATTTGTTCTCTAAGTTTTTATGTTTCTGTTTTGTAAATAAATTCATTTGTATTGCTTTTTACATTCCACATACAAGAAATATCATATGATATTTGTCTTTCTTTGCCTGGTTTACTTTACTTAATATTATAATCTCTAGTTCCATCCATGTTGCTGCAAATGGCATTATTCATTCTTTTTAATGGCTGAGTAATATTCCATTGTATGTATGTGCCATATCTTCCTAATGCACTCATCTCTTGATGGACATTTGGGTTGCTCCTACGAACATGGACTTAAGACAAATAGAAATACCTACTACTATACACCTCCAAAGGAAGGGATTCAAAATGACAAGCTTTTTTGTTAAATACCTCTTCTTTACATTGTTTTCTCTCTTTTTTCCCAACCATCATTTCGTGCTGTGTAGTCTTATGTTTCACCCTAGGCATATTTTCATCCCTTATGCTAATCTACCATTTATAGTTTGTGAACTACTCAAATAATCAAACCCATCAGAATTGTGCATAATGTAACTACATAACTGATTTTGAACCAGGATCAGAATAGTACACACTTCTGAATAGTACTTATTTTAAGAAATTTATTCTGAGCACCATGTTTCAGCAGGTCTTTATAACATTAATAAATTCTTTGATGGACTTAAGTATTATTCATATACTTGATTCTTAACCCTATTAATGAGGTTTTCCTCTCAGTTAAATTAATTAGCATAGTGATTAATTTTTGAGTTGTACTCTGTCCCCCATGATGAAATGCAGATCTCCTAATGTGTGAAAGCAGAGTATGTCAGGAGATTTCCCCTGTGGAAGACTCAGCCAATGCAGTTCTATAATTTCTCTGCTACAAACAAAGCTGCAAAGTACATTACTGCACAGGTGCTTATTCTGAGAATTTCTTTCCAGTAGAAAACTACAAGTTTATAGAATATGCACATTCTTCAACTTCATTAGATATTGACAAATTTTTCTTAAAAGAAATTGTAGCAACTTATATTTTCATTAGCCAATAATGAGAATTCTGGAAAATTATTTGTCATTGACACCTCAAATACTGGGCTTCTCTGGTAACTCAACAGTAAAGAATCTGCCTGCCAGTCCAGGAGAGGCAGAGTGGATCCTTGGGTTGGGAAGATCTCCTGGAGAAGGAAATAGCAACCCACTCCAGCATTCTTGCCTGGGAAATCCCATGGACAGAGGATCCTGGTGGGCTACAGTCCATGAGGTCTCAAAAGTGTTGGACATGACTTAACAACTAAACAGCAACAACTTCAAAGATTGCCTCTCTATCTTTTTATTTCACTTATTTCTTATGGGATGATTATTAAATGTTTTCTGGCATCTTCTCATTCTATCTTCCAAGTTTTTAAAATGTCTCACATTTTTTAAATCTCTTTATTATCCTCAACTTTAAGTTACAGTACTTTAATTACCCCTTCAGTTCAATTAGCTATTTATTTGATTTATTAAAGAGTTAATAGATTGTTCATTTATAAAAGTTCCATTTAGTTATTTTAATTGTTCTCTAAGTTTTTATGTTTCTGTTTTGTAAATAAATTCATTTGTATTGCTTTTTACATTCCACATACAAGAAATATCATATGATATTTGTCTTTCTTTGCCTGGTTTACTTTACTTAATATTATAATCTCTAGTTCCATCCATGTTGCTGCAAATGGCATTATTCATTCTTTTTAATGGCTGAGTAATATTCCATTGTATGTATGTGCCATATCTTCCTAATGCACTCATCTCTTGATGGACATTTGGGTTGCTCCTACGAACATGGACTTAAGACAAATAGAAATACCTACTACTATACACCTCCAAAGGAAGGGATTCAAAATGACAAGCTTTTTTGTTAAATACCTCTTCTTTACATTGTTTTCTCTCTTTTTTCCCAACCATCATTTCGTGCTGTGTAGTCTTATGTTTCACCCTAGGCATATTTTCATCCCTTATGCTAATCTACCATTTATAGTTTGTGAACTACTCAAATAATCAAACCCATCAGAATTGTGCATAATGTAACTACATAACTGATTTTGAACCAGGATCAGAATAGTACACACTTCTGAATAGTACTTATTTTAAGAAATTTATTCTGAGCACCATGTTTCAGCAGGTCTTTATAACATTAATAAATTCTTTGATGGACTTAAGTATTATTCATATACTTGATTCTTAACCCTATTAATGAGGTTTTCCTCTCAGTTAAATTAATTAGCATAGTGATTAATTTTTGAGTTGTACTCTGTCCCCCATGATGAAATGCAGATCTCCTAATGTGTGAAAGCAGAGTATGTCAGGAGATTTCCCCTGTGGAAGACTCAGCCAATGCAGTTCTATAATTTCTCTGCTACAAACAAAGCTGCAAAGTACATTACTGCACAGGTGCTTATTCTGAGAATTTCTTTCCAGTAGAAAACTACAAGTTTATAGAATATGCACATTCTTCAACTTCATTAGATATTGACAAATTTTTCTTAAAAGAAATTGTAGCAACTTATATTTTCATTAGCCAATAATGAGAATTCTGGAAAATTATTTGTCATTGACACCTCAAATACTGGGCTTCTCTGGTAACTCAACAGTAAAGAATCTGCCTGCCAGTCCAGGAGAGGCAGAGTGGATCCTTGGGTTGGGAAGATCTCCTGGAGAAGGAAATAGCAACCCACTCCAGCATTCTTGCCTGGGAAATCCCATGGACAGAGGATCCTGGTGGGCTACAGTCCATGAGGTCTCAAAAGTGTTGGACATGACTTAACAACTAAACAGCAACAACTTCAAAGATTGCCTCTCTATCTTTTTATTTCACTTATTTCTTATGGGATGATTATTAAATGTTTTCTGGCATCTTCTCATTCTATCTTCCAAGTTTTTAAAATGTCTCACATTTTTTAAATCTCTTTATTATCCTCAACTTTAAGTTACAGTACTTTAATTACCCCTTCAGTTCAATTAGCTATTTATTTGATTTATTAAAGAGTTAATAGATTGTTCATTTATAAAAGTTCCATTTAGTTATTTTAAAAATGTGAAGTCAAGGTGTCACAGCTGCTGTCTGGTCCAGGAATTAAGTCCTTGAATTCTCCTTGAAAAAAAAAAAAAAGTTTTGCCTTTGTTTCCTTTATTTTGTAATATATTCTTTCAGGTCATTCCTTACATAATATTGGGTCCTTCTGATTTGAATCTTCCTGTTTCTTGCTTCATTTGACTCTCTTACACAATATATATATTTAAATTTTCTATTGTGAAATCACCTCAAACGTGGATTTTCCCGCATTGCAGAAGTGCCACTCTGGAGGAGTTTTTTAAAAATTGAAATAAAATTGGAATGCAGTAATACCTCTACATACAGACCAGTTCTGTTCTGAGAGCATGTTCATAAGAACAATTTGTTCAGAAGTCAAAAAAGTTAGCATAGGCACCCAACAAACATAAGTGCTATATGATGCTGAACTGTAATGGGTGTATAACATTTTTCAGACAAATAAGACATAAAAAACAAAGCTGGTACACTGAGATGACCCAGAGGGATGGTACAGGGAGGGAGGAGGGAGGAGGGTTCAGGATGGAGGACACGTGTATACCTGTGGCGGATTCACGTTGAAGTATGGCAAACCAATACAATATTGTAAAGTAATTAACCTCCAATTAAAATAAATAAGTTTATATTAAAAATAAATAAATCATAAAGCAAAAAAATAAAGAAAATAATCGTAGTCTTATAGAATATTACCTTGAAAAGTTTAGTAGTATAGTACAACAGGTAGCATAGAAGGGCTGGCATCAAGTGAAAACAGGCAAGAAGAGTTACTGACTGGAGTAGGGAGAGGAGGTGGGTAATGGTAGAGCTGAAGGATTGTCAGCAATAGGAGATGGAGGGCAAATTGCAGATTCACGAACACCTGATATTCATGGCACAAGTTCTGGTTCCTTGCTGGATTCAATTCTCTTTTCCCTCTTTAAAAAAAAAAAAGTTTGGTGGTGTCTGGGTAGTAATTCTTTTCTTATCATAGATGATATGGTAGCACTTTATTTCATTCTGGATGACTGCTACAAAGTTCAGGTCCCCTTCTACATTTGGGTCCATACTAATAAAAACTAACAGTGCCTCCTCAAATAAAGAAAAACCTCTGGCCATTTTCTGTGTCATGAATCTCTTAATTTCTTAAATTACTTCTTCTTCTTGTCTCTCTTCATCCTTACTCCGGGCCTCCAGTTCTATCAGGTCTTCAGTGCGTGTTCACATCTTTGAAAGTTCACAATTTAAAAGTTGGTATGCAGGGGAGTTACTGTAATGTAAAATTAGATCTTTTAAACCGAACAATTTAGTGGTATGAAGTATATCCACAATGTTATACAACCACCATCTCTATTTCCCAAACGTTTTAATCACCTAAAGAAGAAACCTCATACTCATTAAGAAGTTGCTTCCCATTCTTCACCAGGACATCCATCCCCTGTTAAATCCCCATCTGTTCTGTGTCTACTGCTTTGCCTATTCTGGATATTTCATACACATAGAATCATATGATGTGTGACCACATATGAGAAAAATCAAATACCTGAATAAGGACTAAAACAAATCTAAGTGAGATTAAAATTTGTTTAATGAATTTGCTTTTATCAATAACCACATATTTTCTGTTAAAAAATTCTACTAATACAAAAACAGATACTTTAATTAAAACATGAGCAGAGGAGTTGAATAGACATTTTTCTAAAGAAGATATACAAATGGCCAACAGACACATGAAAAGACATTCTACATCACTAATCATCAGAGGAAAATTTCAAAAGCACCGCGAAATACTGTCTCATAGTTGTTAGAATGGCCATTATCAAAAAGACAAGAGACAAGTGTTGGCAAGAATGTGTAGAAAAGGGAACCCTTGTGCACTGTTCGTAAAAGTGTAAATTGGTACAACCACTGTGGAAAGCAGTATGGAGTTTCCACAAAAAGATATAAAATAGAACAATCATATGACCAAGTAAGTTCCTTGATGTCTTGTAGCTCTTTCCATGACAGCATTATAGTTTAACTTTGATGCTGCATATTTTTTTCACTTTATGGAAGTATCACTTTTTATTTAGCAGCACTCCTATTGATGTAGATTATGTTTTTTGTAGTTTGAAATTTTATACAGTTAAATGCATAATGAATATATCTAACAAATAAGCATATAAATAGATACATTTTAAAAAGATAAGTTGTTTAATGTTATGACTTTAGAAAGAGCTAAGCATTCTTTCCAATGTTTCCAGTGAGCGTCTATCAAACTCCTATGTTTTCAAATCATCCAGCCAAAGAAGCAAAGGAAATAGAGAATACAGGTTGCATTCTTGCTGTCTCCTATCCCCTTTAGTAACTTTTCTTGGTAGGAAAATAATTCCCCATAACAGTTAGGGTTCTCCAAACAAACCTGATAGAATGTGTATAATGTGTATGAGATTTACTTTGAAGAATGGTTCATGTGATTACAAAGGCTGGTAAATTTAAAATCAGCAGGGAAGGTCAACAGACTGGAGACTCAGGGAAGGGTCAGAGTTGCAGTTCAAGTCTGAAGACTGTCAAAATGAAGCAAGAGTTGCTATTTCAGTTCAAGTTCAAAGACCATCTGCTGCCAGAATTTCCTCTTGCTTGGAAGTAGTCGGTCTTTGTTTTATTAAGGCCTTCAACTGATTGGATGAGACCCATCCACATTACGGAGGGCAATCTTCTTTACTCAATCTCCACTGATTTAAATCTCATCTTAAAAAGTCCTTACAAAACTATCTGAAACAATGCTTGACCAAGTGCATTTGATTTAAATATATTTGGCTGAGGCAAGTTGACACTAATTTAAGCATCACACTCTGCAATAGTGATGGGTCTTCTCACTTCAATAGAGTAGAAAACATAAGTCAAATTCCCTGCCATGAATCATAGCATTTTCTCCAGATTGAAAAGCAATGGAAGAAGAAAGAAGCCCCAGGTTGAGGCCTCAAGTGGCAGACATGTGCAAGTACACACAGAATGGCTCAAGAAGCTGGGTAAAGCCCAACACACATTGTCTCTTTTGCTTTGTGTGACAAAGAAGGTGAAGGTGAAGGTGAAGTTGCTCAGTCGTGTCCGACTCTTTGCGACCTCGTGGACTGTAACCTACTAGGCTTCTCCATCCATGGGATTCTCCAGGCAAGAATACTGGAGTGGATTGCCATTTCCTTCTCCAGGGGATCTTCCTGACCCAGAGATCGAACCCGGGTCTCCTGCATTGGAGGCAGATGCTTTAACCTCTGAGCCACCAATGGGGTTCACTAAAAAAACAATAATTACAACAGACTTTCAGCTGACAATCAGTATTAAAAACCTAGAAATCTGAAATAATTGAAAACACTGAATTTCAAGGAAAGTAGCACTGAATTTCAAGAACAGAAGAATTGGTGCTTTTGAACTGTGCTGTTGGAGAAGATTCTTGAGAGTCTCTTGGGCTGTAAGGAGATCAAACCAGTCAATTCTAAAGGAAAGCAATCCTGAATATTCATTGGAAGGACTGATGCTGAAGCTGAAGCTCCAATACTTCAGCCATCTGATGTGAACAGCCAACTCATTAGAAAAGACCTGTTGTTGTGAAAATTGAAAGCAGGAGGAGAGGGGGATGACAGAGGAAGAGATGGTTAATGGCATCACCAACTCAGTGGGCATGATTTTGAGCAAGCTCTGAGAGAAGTGAAGTACAGGGAAGCCTGGCATGCTGCAGTCCATGGGATTGCAAAGAGTCGGACACAACTGAGGGACTGAACAATAACAACAAATGAAAGAAAGATTGAAAACAGGAGCTAAACAGTGTCTTTACTTAGAAACATTACCAGAAACACCTTTATTTATTTATCAGTGTATAAGAATGGAAATAGAAATTAGCAAGAGGTTCCCTTTTCTCTACACCTTCTCCAGAATTTATTGTTTGTAGACTTTTTGATGACGGTCATTCTGACCGTGTGAGGTGTGAAGTGATATCTCATTGTAGTTTTGATTTGCATTTCTCTAATAATGAGTGATGTTGAGTAGCTTTTCATGTGTTTGTTAGCCATCTATATGTCTTCTTCAGAGAAATGTCTGTTTAGGTTTTTTTCCCACTTTTTAATTGGGTTGTTTGTTTTTTCTGGTATTGACCTGTATGAGCTGCTTGTATACTTTGGAAATAGAAGTTGATCCTTTGTCAGTTCTTTCATTCGCTATTATCTTCTTCTCTTCTGAGGCCTGTCTTTTCACCTTGTTTATAGTTTCCTGACAGATGAATGGATAAAGAAGCATATATATAATGGAATATTACTCAGCCATAAAAAGGAATGCATTTGAGTCAGTTCTAATGAGGTGGATGAACCTAGAACCTATTATACAGAGTGAAGTAAATCAGAAAAAGGAAAACAAATACCATATACTAATACATATATATGGAATCTAGAAAGATGGTATTGATGAAACTGTTTGAAGGGCAGCAATGGAGACACAGACATAGAGAACAGACTATGGACATGGTGGTTGGGAGACGAAAGAGAGGGTGGGATGTATTGAGAGAGTAACATGGAAGTGTACGTTACCATATGTAAAATAGATAGGCAATGGGAGTTTTCTGTATGACTCAGGGAATTCAAACCAAAGCTCTGTAACAACCTAGAGGGGTGGGACACGGAGGGAGGTGGGAGGGAGGTTCAAGAGGGAGGGGACATATGTATACCTATGGTTGATTCATGTTGATATTTGGCAGAAACCAACACAATTCTGTAAAGCAATTATCTTTCAATTTAAAAATAAGTAAATGTTTTTGAAAAGAAATTAGCAATTTACTCTGTATCTTATTTGTGCGTGTGAAAATCAGTTAGAGAGCTTTACTTCCTCATCTGGGCATATGCATTTGGTTTTTTAACAAATCTACTTCCCCCCAGTAGTGCCTAGCACTACTGGCCCCATTGTTCAAATGGGCACATTTGCCCCTCCTTTTATTGGAAAACTGCAATGAAAGAAGCAGAATCAATTGGTTGGCCACTGGATACTTTCTCGAGGGTGGAGAGAATAGAGATGGGAAAATAAGCAAACATTAATTCAGCCTTTAAATATAAGATGCATTACACATGAGACTTCACTGGTGGTCCAATGGTTAAGAGTTCATCTGGCAATGCAGGAGATGCAGGTTCAATCCCTAGGTAGGGAATGAAGATCTCACATGCCTCAGGCCAACTATGCTCACACTCTGCATCTACTGAATCTGCGCACCTTAACTAGAGAGGCTGTGTCCTGCAAACCACAGAGCCCATGTGCTCTGGAGCCCACACACCACAAGCAGGAAGAAGTCTGTGTCCACAGTGAAAATCCCACACTCTGCAATTAAGATCCAATGCAGCCAAAAATAAATAAAAATAAAAATTTTTAAGTTTATTAAACAAGACACACAAATCATGTCTTTAATATTAGTGACTATCCTGTAAGATACGTATTATTATCTTTTTTATAACCAAAAAGAAACTGAATTCTCCAAAGTGTCATTAAAAACTAAAACTAAGATTCATACCTACTTTGATGAAACTATAGAGACAGGGCTGTATCTATCTTTTTTACTCTGGGAAAGAGAAGAGTGAAGAAATCTTGCTATGTTGCAGGTAATTTTTTATGGTCATAGACTTAGATTTGCTCCTGGCTTATACATTTACCACTAACTAATTGATGGGCTTTAATAATCTGGAGATATAATAAATCAATCATAGGGACAGTGAATCAAATCTGTCTTACATCTGTAACCATAGTGTTTTTTCAACTACATCCAAAGCTCTCATGGAAATTGTCTTCAGACACTTCTGTCCAGAGTTTCAGCAGTATTTTATTTCCTTAAATAACTGAAAACTTCAGCAGCTTTTTCTAAGCTTTTTCCTTTAAAAACTGATGATCTCAATAGCTTCTTCTTTTCTATGTTTCATTATAGTCTTCTTACTTCCCTATATTTCTAGTCCTAAAAATTCAGTGTTTTCAGCTGAATTTCAACAGCCTGACACAAACATTTGGGTCAGCATTTAGATTCTAAGTTTGTCCTGTTGCTGATTAAAATAGTAATAGTCTGATATGGTTTGCTAATTATTGAGACCTGATAGTTCTCAAGAAATATAATACTTTTCTTTTCTATAGTAATGATCCCTTTTCAACAACTGACTAGTTAATAATATATTTGATTCTTACAACACTTTAAGAATTAGACAGACTAAATATTACTATCTCAGTATTGTAAAGGAAGAAATAAAGGTTAATTTTAAGTACTCACCAAGTATCAGGCTTCCAGGTGGTGCTAGTGATAAAGAATGTGTCAGCCAATGCAGGTAGAAAAAAGATACGGTGGCCCAGAGGTTAAAGCGTCGGCCTCTAATGCGGGAGACCCGGGTTCGATCCCTGGGTCGGGAAGATCCCCTGGAGAAGGAAATGGCAATCCACTCCAGTATTCTTGCCTGGAGAATCCCACAGACAGAGAAGCCTACTAGGTTACAGTCCACGGGGTCACAAAGAGTCGGACACGACTGAGCGACTGAACTGAACTGAACTGAATCCCTGGGTCAGGAAGATACCCGAGAGAAGGAAATAGCAACCCATTCCAGTACTGCTGCCAGAAGAATCCCATGGGCAAAGAAACCTGGTGGGCTACAGTCCATAGGGTCGCAGAGAGTTATACATGAATGAAACAACATAGCATGCACACACACAAGTATCCACCATGTGTTAGGCAGTACAGATACCATGGTGTATAAGTTCTAATTATTAAAACTTGCCATCTGTCCAAGGTCAAAGAGCTAATGATAAGATCTAGTTTTCAAAACCTACCAGTGTCCAGTCCAGGGCCCTTCAGTTCAGTTCAGTCGCTCAGTTGTGTCTGACTCTTTGTGACCCCGTGGACTGCAGCACTCCAGGCCTCCCTGTCCATCAACAACTCCCGGAGTTTACTCAAACTCATGTCCATTCAGTTGGTGCTGCCATCCAACCATCTCATCCTCTGTCATCCCCTTCTCCTCCTGCCTTTGATCTTGCCCAGAATCGGGGTTTTTTCAAATGAGTCAGTTCTTCTTTCAGGTGGACAAAATGTTAGAGTTTCAGCTTCAACATCAGTCCTTCCAATGAATATTCAGGACTGATTTCTTTAGGATTGACTGGCTTGGCCTCCTTGCTGTCCAAGGGACTCTCAAGAGTCTTCTCCAACACCACAGTTCAAAAGCATCAATTCTTTTTTTTGTTGTTTTCTTTTTTCTTTTTTTTAAATTTATTTATTTTAATTGGAGGTTAATTACTTTGCAATATTGTACTGGTTTTGCCATACATCAACATGAATCTGCCACAGATATACACGTGTTGCCCATCCTGAACCCCCCTCCCCCCTCCCTGCCCATACCATCTCTCTGGGTCATCTCAGTGCACCAGCCCCAAGCATCCAGTATCATGCATCGAACCCAGACTGGCGATTCGTTTCATATATGATACTACATGAGTTTCAATGCGATTCTCCCAAATCATCCCACCCTCTCCCTCTCCCACAGAGTCCAAAAGACTGTTCTATACATCTGTGTCTCTTTTGCTGTCTCGCATACAAGGTTATCATTACCATCTTTCTAAATTCTGTATATATGCATTAGTACAGCGTTCAGCTTTCTTTATAGTCCAACTCTCTCATCCATACATGACTGCTGGAAAAACCATAGCCTTAGACAGAACTTTGTTGGCAAAGTAATGTCTCTGCTTTTGAATATGCTGTCTAGGTGGTCATAACTTTCCTTCCAAGGAGCAAGTGTCTTTTAATTTCATGGCTGCAATCACCATCTGCAGTGATTTTGGAGCCCAAAAAAATAAAGTCAGCCACCGTTTCCGCTGTTTCCCCATCTATTTTCCATGAAACGATGGGACCGGATGCCATGATTTTAGTTTTCTGAATGTTGAGCTTTAAGCCAACTTTTTCACTCTCCTCTTTCACTTTCATCAAGAGGCTTTTTAGTTCTTCTTCCCTTTCTGCCATAAGGGTTGTATGATCTGCATATCTGAGGTTATTGATATTTCTCCCGGCAATCTTGATTCCAGCTTATGTTTCTTCCAATCCAGCGCTTCTCATGATGTACGCTGTATATAAGTTAAATAAGCAGGGTGACAATATACAGCCTTACTGTACTCCTTTTCCTATTTGGAACCAGTCTGTTGTTCCATGTTCACTTCTAACTGTTGCTTCCTGACCTGCATATAGGTTTCTCAAGAGGCAGGTCAGGTGGTCTGATATTCCCATCTCTTTCAGAATTTTCCACAGTTTACTGTGATCCACACAGTCAAAGGCTTTGGCATAGTCAATAAAGCAGAAATAGATTTTTTTTTTTTTGGGGGGGGGACTCTCTTGCTTTTTCAATGACTCAGCAGATGTTGGCAATTTGATGTCTGGTTCCTCTGCCTTTTCTAAAACCAGCATAAACATCTGGAATTTCATGGTTCACATATTGTTGAAGCCTAGCTTGGAGAATTTTGAGCATCACTTTACTAGCGTGTGAGATGAGTGCAATTGTGCAGTAGTTTGAACATTCTTTGGCATTGCCTTTCTTTGGTATTGGAATGAAAACAGACCTTTCCAGTCCTGTGGCTACTGCTGAGGTTTCCAAATTTGCTGGCATATTGAGTGAAGCACTTTCACAGCATCATCTTTTAGGATTTGAAATAGCTCACATCCACTAACTTTGTTTGCAATTCCTGAAACAGTATCCAGGTAACTTACTATCCGCCTATCAGAGAACTGTGTATGAGCTGATCATGCACCCTGCAACCTCTTTCTGTATATTCTCTGAAAGAGTCTTCTCTGAAAGAGTCTTCTCTGAAAGTGTCTTCTTTGAAAGTGTTTTCTCTGAAAGTGTCTTCTCTGTGTCTTCTCTGAAAGGGGTCAGGAAGTTCAAGTTTGAGCATTAGTTTCTCATTCTCTTTGCTTGATGTTTTGTAGTCTACACTACTTTCCTTCACCACAAGGTGATGTCAGTAGGTTGGCTTTGCTGTGCATCAGATGAGTAGACCCAAGTTCAGTTCAGTAACACAAGGCCTTTACAATAGTCTAATAGTCTTGTGAAATATTCAAAGTACCATCTGATCCACTCTTATTCACACTGCATGTATATTGTTGAAGTAAAATAAAGTCTTTAACTCTGTCTCTGACAGAGTAGAGAATAATACAGATAACAAATGACAAACATATTGGCCAAATCCATACACATCTTTCCTTTTCATATTTGTTTTTGAAAAGTTCAAGTTTTGCTAGAGAAAGTAATGAGTAATCACTCTGCTCCAGATTTCTGTCCAGAGGTGACTCTGAGCAAATATCATATTAAGAAATATTTGATAGCTAACCATGAGGATGACCATGATGAGTTAAATATTACTTCCTTTTTTTTTAATATGTAAGCGACTTAGCAGCAGCAACAACCTTATAATATTTCCACTAAAAATGATAATAGTGGTGGTGATATTGCTTATGGTAATAAAAATAGCATAAAATAGTTTTGGAGGCTTTATTTTTATTCAGGGTGGTATCATCTATTGTGTGGACCAAAATAAACTGTGGAAAATTCTGAAAGAGATGGGAATACCAGACCACCTGACCTGCCTCTTGAGAAACCTATATGCAGGTCAGGAAGCAAAGAAGTGAACATGGAACAACAGACTGGTTCCAAATAGGAAAAGGAGTACGTCAAGGCTGTATATTGTCACCCTGTTTATTTAACTTATATGCAGAGTACATCATGAGAAGCGCTGGGCTGGAAGAAGCACAAGCTGGAATCAAGATTGCCAGGAGAAATATCAATAACCTCAGATATGCAGATGATACCACCCTTATGGCAGAAAGTGAAGAGGAACTAAAAAGCCTCTTGATGAAAGTGAAAGAGGAGAGTGAAAAAGTTGGCTTAAAGCTCAACATTCAGAAAATTTAGAGCATGGCATCTGGTCTCATCACTTCATGGGAAATAGATGGGGAAACAGTGTCAGACTTTATTTTCTTGGGCTCCAAAATCACTGCAGATTGTGATTGCAACCATGAAATTAAAAGACCATTACTCCTCGCAAAGAAAGTTATGACCAACCTAGACAGCATATTCAAAAGCAGAGACATTACTTTGCCAACAAAGGTCCGCCTAGTCAAGGCTATGGCTTTTCCAGTAGTCATGTATGGATGTGAGAGTTGGACTGTGAAGAAGGCCGAGGACTGAAGAATTGATGCTTTTGAACTGTGGTGTTGGAGAAGACTCTTGAGAGTCCCTTGGACTGCAAGGAGATCTGACCAGTCCATTCTGAAGGAGATCATTCCTGGGTGTTCTTTGGAAGGACTGATGCTAAAGCTGAAACTCCAGTGCTTTGGGCATGTACTCCCAGTACTCCTTCTAAGAGTTGACTCATTGGAAAAGACTCCGATGCTGGGAGGGATTGGGGGCAGGAGGAGAAGGGGACGACAGAGGATGAGATGGCTGGATGGCATCACTGACTCAATCGATGTGAGTTTGAGTGAACTCTGGGAGTTGGTGATGGACAGGGAGGCCTGGCGTGCTGCAATTCATGGGGTCACAAAGAGTCAGACACAACTGAGCGACTGAACTGAACTGAATCACTTCAAACGCATGAAGTATATAATCATTTAATTAAATTTTAATACACTAAATTTACAAATTTATTCCATTACCTTTTTATGCTAAAGCTAAGGATAAACACTGTAACCCTTGTCTACTAGTGGCCTTTTATAACCCAGACATTAAAAAATAGATTTTTTTTTCAATTCTAAAATTGCAAAATCTCCTACTGACACCAAAGGGCAGAGTCACAGATTTCAAAGTTTATGGTGTAACTGAACAAAAGCAAAAGTCACAGATATTATTAGGACGTTGTTTTGCATGACACATCCTGCTGAGGTTGTTCCATATGTCCTACGCTACATAAGAAATTTGAGACACAAATAAGCAACAGTATAGTCTACACAGGATTAGAAAGTTAGCTCCTTGAAAATCAGCCATAATGGTTTTACAGACTATGCAAAAGAAAGCCAAAGAAAAAAAATTATAAAAATTGTCTTTTAAATGTATTATTAGATGTCAGGCATTGTCTATGTCAGACTTTCCATGTGCCTCGTTAGTAAAGACTCCACCTGCAATGCAGGAGATGTCGGTCTGCCCCTGAGTCAGGAAGGTCTCCTGGAGAAAGAAATGGCAACCCACCCCAGTAATCTTCCGTGAGAAATCCCATAGAGAGAGGAGTCTGGTGAGCTATAGTCCATGGAGTCACAAAAGAGTCAGACACAAAAACAACAGCAACATTATCTATATACTTTATTTATAATAGCTTGTTTATTCTCAAAACAACCCTATGAAGTCTATTTATAGTGCTCATTTCACAAAGAAATTAGGAATAAGAGTTTAATTAATTTTCTCAGAATTCCACAGTTCACACTTTTGGGATATGAAAACAGATAACTGAGTGGTAAAATGTACATATGGCTAAGTACTGGATTACAATCTTTTTCTAACTCTAGATGGGAAAAAAATGACTGAACATGCAACACAGTATGGTCAGAGAAACTGAAAACTAAAGTACAGATGTTTAAAATTGTATTAAAAAGGATAAAATATTAGATACTTTTTCAATTGGTGATCATTTATCGAATGTTTAGTCTGTGCTGGGGACTAGGCTAGAGACTAAGGATATAGAAAAATATAATCTTTTCCCTCAAATTGCTTATAGCAAGCATAATAAGCTCAAATATAAATAGAAAATTACACTATCAGGTAACAAATGCTATGATAACTCAAAGGCTGCAACTAATATTCATTAATTTTTTTCTGAAATATAGAAGTACTTTATAAATTTGTTGGAAAATAAATTTGCTTTGCTAAGTCACTTCAGTCGTGTCTGACTCGGTTACCCCATACACGGCAGCCCACCTGGCTCCCTCATCCCTGGGATTCTCCAGGTAAGAACACTGGAGTGGGTTGCCATTTCCTTCTCCAATGCATCAAAGTGAAAAGTGAAAGTGAAGTCACTCAGTCTTGGGAAGCAAATTCTAGTGCATTTACAATAACTGGCCCAAAAAATTTTCTATGTTGTATATGAACTATATGGCTTTGGGCCAGTTTTTGTCATTTCTGATTTTCATCAGATTTCATTATACTGTAGATTCACATAATTTTAGAAAATTTTGACTTTTTTTTAGCAATATGCCAATAGCTTCAGTATTGTGTTTTAACTAAAAACAACTTGAGTTTTCTGACCAGTAATAATATTCACTACATACTTAATTGCATTGAATGGACTCAATGGACATGAGTTTGAATAGATTCTGGGAGCTAGTGATAGACAGGGAGGCCTGGTGTGCTGCAGTCCATGGGGTCGCAAAAAGTCGGACACGACTGAGTGACTGAATTGAACTGAACATACTTAATTGGGCTTCCCAGGTGGTGCTAGTGGTAAAGAACCTATCTTCTATTGTCCAACCTCATTTATATACAAATTCATTTAATCATGACAACAACAATGACTAACCTGAAGCACAGAGTAGTTATTAGAGCTGTCCAAGGTAACAGGGCATCACAAGCAAAAGAGCTGAAATTCAAGCCCAGGCAATGTAAATCTAGAATCTACACTCAAATCTGTGTTCTTAAACTCTGTACTCTCTCATTTACAATTTACCTGGCAACTTAGTGACCTAAGAAGAATTTGATGAACCTGTATGTATTTAGGTGTGATGAGGATAATAAAAGGCATAAAAATGTGGGAAAGCCTGAGCATGCATTTCCATAAGCTATTATGGATTTTGTCTTAAATTACCCAAGGTTATACATTTATGAATTATTCTTTTAACATCAAAACTTCTCAAAAAAGTGAAATTCTGTAGATAAACAAAAACTGAAATTCACTGACCAAAAGCAGTACCCGTTACACATATTGCAGCTGTCAGATATATGATTATAGGAAAAACCAAAACCGGATTCAGGATAAATTTATGTAAATGCTTTTTTGAAATCAGACAACTTGAAAAAATTATTGGAAAACATTTTTGCATTAGTTACAGACTACTAGAAACATTAACCATCAAAATATTACTTCCACCCAGTTCTTCCCTTTTGACCAGGGAGTCAATTATCCTTTCATTTTATGAATTTAAAATTGTATCTCCAAAGTTTAAGTGTTCATGGAGGCCAAAACTGACCCAAAACACACAAACTATGGATTAACCTTGCTACACCTTGAACTAGTTTGGTACATTTGTCACAAATTATGAGAAATGTCAACACATTTATTCTTGCTGTCCAGTTGCTAAGTTGTGTTGGACTCTTTGTGACCCCATGGACTGCAGCATGCCAGGATTCCTTGTCCTTCACTATCTCCCTGGGTTTTCTCAAACTCATGTCCAGCTTGTACATCTGGAAGTTCTTGGCTCCTGTACTACTGAAGCCTAGCTTGAAGGATTTTGAGCACTACCTTGCTAGCACGTGAAATGAGAGCAATTGTATCATATTTTGAACCTTCTTTAGCATTATTTTTCTTTGGGACTGGAATGAAAACTAAGCTTTTCATTCTTGTGGCCACTGCTGAGTTTTCCAAATTTGCTGACATATTGAATGCAGCACTTTATAACAGCATCATCTTTTAGGATTTGAAATAGCTCAGCTGGAATTCCATCACCTCCACTAGCTTTGGTCATAGAAATGCTTCCTAAAGCCCACTTGACTTCAGACTCCAGGATGTCTGGCTCTAGGTGAGTGATCACACCATCTTGGTTATCTGGGCCATTAAGATCTTTTTTGTGTGGTTCTTCTGAGTATTCTTGCCACCTCTTCTTAATACCTTTTGCTTATTAGTTGAAGTTCGTTAGGGTCTTACCTGGTAGCTCAGCTGGTAAAGAATTCACCTGCAGTGCAATAGAGCTTGGTTCAATTCCTGGGATGGGAAGATCCCCTAGAGAAGGGATAGGCTACCCACTCCAGTATTCATGGGCTTCCCTGGTGTCTCAGACAGTAAAGAATCCACCTGCAATGCAGGAGACTTGGGTTTGATCCCTGGGTTGGGAAGATCCCTTGAAGGAAGCTACAGCAACCTACTCCAGTATTCTTGCCTGGAGAATCCCCATGGACAGAGGAGCCTGGTGAGCCCAAGTCTATGGGGTCACAGAGAGTCAGACGTGACTGAGTGACTAAGACTGCACAACAGTGCACCTTAGAATTCACTCTTCTAGTTGCATATTCTGAGTTTTGACAGATGAATAATGACGTGTGCCCACCGCTATAGTATTATACAGAATGGTTCTCGGAAAGGAGTATGTCAAGGCTGTATATTGTCACCATGCTTACTTAACTTATATGCAGAGTATATCATGTGAATGCCAGGCTGGATGAAACACAAGCTGGAATCAAAATTGCAGGGAGAAATATCAGTAACCTCAGATATGCAGATGACACCACCCTTATGACAGAAAGCAAAGAGGAATTAAAGAGCCTCTTGATAAAGGCGAAAGAGGAGAGTAAAAATGCTGGCTTAAAACTCAACATTCAAAAGAAGATGATCATGGCATCCAGTCCCATCAGTTCATGGCAAATAGATGGGAAAACAATGGAAACAGTGACAGACTTTCTTTTCTTGGGCTCTAAAATCACTGTAGATGGTGACTGCAGCCATGAAATTAAAAAACACTTCCTTCTTAGAAGAAAAGCTATGGCAAACCTAGACAGCGTGTTAAAAAAGCAGAGACATTACTTAGCCTATAAAAGTCCTTATGGTCAAAGCTATGGTTTTTTCCAGTAGTCACTTATGGATGTAACAACTGGACAATAAAAAAGGCCAAGTGCCAAAGAATTGATGCTTTTGAACTGTGGTGCTGGAGAAGACTCTTGAGAGTCCCTTGGAGAGCAAGGAGAGCAAACCAGTCAATCTTAAAGGAAATCAACCTTGAATATTCTGATGGACTGATGCTGAAGCTAAAGCTCCAATACTTTGGCCACCTGATGCAATGAGTCAATTCATTGGAAAAGACCCTTAAATGATAGCAAAAGAGACACAGATGTATAGAACAGTCTTTTGGACTCTGTGGGAGAGGGAGAGGGTGGGATGATTTGGGAGAATGGCATTGAAACATGTATAATATCATATATGAAATGAGTCACCAGTCCAGTTTGATGCATGATACTGGATGCTTGGGCTGGTGCACTGAGATGAACCAGAGGGATGGTATGAGGAGGAAGGGGGGAGGGGGGTTCAGGATGCAGAACACGTGTATGTCTGTGGTGGATTCATGTTGATATATAGCAAAACCAATACAATATTCTAAAGTAATTAACCTCCAATTAAAATAAATAAGTTTATATTAAAAAAAAAGAAAAGAAAAGTCAGTTCATTGAAGAAAGAGAAGGGGACGATGGAGGATGAGATAGTTGGATGGCATCACCATCTCAATGGGCATGAGTTTAAGCAAATGCCAGGAGATGGTGAAGGACAGGGAAGCCTGGCATGCTGCAGTCCATGGGGTCGCAAAGAGTCAGAAATAACTCAGTGAGTGAACAACAGAATGTTTCCACTGCTCCCAAAATCTATGTGCTTAGGACTTAATGCATTCTTCTCTCTCTCTCTCTTCCCAACCCAAAACCTTGGTAACCATTAATCTTTTAAAAAAGTATTTATTTATCTATTTTTGCTGCCTGGGTCTTTGCTGTTATGTGCAGGCTTTCTCTAGTTTCAGGAGAGCAAGAGCAACTCTCTAGCTGTGGTTTTCAGGCTTCTCATTGCAATGACTTCTCTTGGAGAGCGTGGGCTCTAGGTATGCAGGCTTCCATAGTTGCTGCATGTGGGCTCAGTAGTTCTGATGCACAGACTTAATTGCCTTGTCGCATATGGAACCTTCCCAGAGCAGGAATTGAACCAATGCCCCCTACTTTGCAAAGCAGATTCTTAAACCATTGGCCTATGAGGGAATAATCTTTTTACGACCTCCTTTGCCTTTTCCAGACTATCATATAGCTGGAGTTATACTATACTCTTCAAATGGCCATCTTTCCCTTAGCAATAAGTATTAATATTTAAAGCTCCTTCATATCTTTTTGTAGCTTGATAGTTTGTTTCTTCAGAGTAGGCAATGGCACCCCACTCCAGTACTCTTGCCTGGAAAATCACATGGGCAGAGGAGCCTGGTGGGCTGCGGTCCATGGGGTCGCTAAGAATTAGATACGACTGAGTGACTTCACTTTCACTTTTCACTTTCATGCATTGGAAAAGGAAATGACAACCCACTCCAGTGTTCTTGCCTGGAGAATCACAGGGACGGGGGAGCCTGGTGGGCTGCCATCTATGGGGTCTCACAGAGTCGGATACGACTCAATCAGCTTAGCAGCAGCTGCGGCAGCAGCAGTTTATTTATTATCATTTAACATACTCTATAGTATAGATGCACTAGCTTATGAATTCATTTATTGAAGGACATGTTGATTGCTTCTAAGTTTGGCAATCATGAATAGTGACTATATACATTCATGTTCAGATTTTTGTGTGGATGTAGGTTTTCAATTCATTTGGATAAATACCGAGGAACGTGATTTTCCAGTTATATGATTAATATGTTTGGTTTTGTAAAACACTACCAAACTATCTTCCAAGGTAACTGTGCACTTCACCTGCAGTGAATGAGACTTTCTGTTGCTCTACATCATCAGCATTTGGTAATTTGGATTTCAGCTGTTCTAATAGACATGGAGTGGTTGCTTTGTTGTTTCAGTTGCAATCCCTTAATGTAGGTGTCCTCAACCCCCAGGCCACAGACAGATACTAGACTGAGAGCATAGATTGTATGATTTGAAGCTCAGAATACGGTCTAACTTGGCAGATGTTCAATGTGAAGTTCAGACAGAGGTATATTCTGTTGTTGCTAAATAAAGTAGCCTATAACTATTGTGGTTTAGTATGGCTATAATTTGTGGTTGAAAACCTGTGTTGCAGTAAATATACCTGGTCTTTACCCCTTATTCCTAGCAAAGAACTTCAAACAGCATTATAATTTCTTGAGTGATAGAGAAGTATCTTTGTTATGCTAATATGATTACTCATTGTGGAGGTTTTAAATAGGTTTAGCATGGGGACTAATCCCCAGGAAAACCAACTACCATGTGATTAGAGGGTAGAGTCTTTCAGCCTCCTGATCTGTGACCTTCAAAGACAGAGGGAGACCGAACATTACATTTAATCATGTGACCAATGACTTACTCAGTTATGCCTATACAATAACACTTGGATAAAACTCCAGACACAGACAACATGCTGGCATTCTCATGCACCTGGATTCTGCCAAGAAAGGGCATTTATCCAAGTATTGCACTATAGGCATAAGTGATTAAATCATTACCCCCATCTCAAACCTTGCTTCTTGTGCTTCTTTCATTTGGCTATTCCTAAGTTGCAGTGTTTATAATAAAACTATTATCACATGTCTAGTACATTCAGTAAGTTCTGAGAGTTGTATCCATGAATGATCAAACCTAAGGGGGTTGTGGGAAGCCTTAAATTTGTAGTTATCCAGGCAGAAGTGTGAGTAGCCTGTGGACCTGACTTGTGGCTGTCAGTCTTGTTAGGGACATTGGTCTTTAATTTGTGGGATTTGGTACAAACTAAAGTTAGTGTCAGAATTGAATTGGATTGAGTTATAGAACACCCAGTTGTGTAAGGACACAAAGCCAGAGAAGATATGCTGTAAAAGGAAGCTGGTACTTTCCAGTTCCCAGGCTTCTGCTCCAGTGAGTAGTGGTCTCTATATCCACCACTGTCTCTCTTTAATTTGTCAGCAATGGTTTTCCATGTAACCTTAGTCCTCTGTTCAATCTAAGAAGAGATACTGATTTTTGGGTTTTCAGAATTTTTTTATTGTATAGATGAGCTGTAGTTCCAGCAAGGTTGGATCAAATCCTCTGCTTTTCCCCCCTCCTTTCTTTCTTTCTTCCTGTGATATGGTCTTACAGATGCAGCCACAATTGAAAAGTGCATGGTAGACCAGGATAATTACAGTCACAAACTTCTAGCGGGAGGATGGAAAAAAAGAAGTTTCAGGGAACAACTGAGTATTGGGCAGATGATGAAGAGTGAGGAACTTTGTAAAGAGACCTCTGAATCTTATTAACAAGCTCCTGTGCTCCCCCTGCTCACACATGCAGAAGTTACACATTTTACTCTAATGTGCCAAGACATTGAGACCTGAACTCTTCATATTAGACCATTGCTTAAATTCCATATTGGTCATTGGGTGAAAACCCACTTGCAAGAAATATCCCCAAACACTATAAAGGCTCTGAAAACTGAACTGGAACCAGAGTCCCCAGAAGGCCTGAACCTAGCCAGAGTAACTGCCTGCTTAAGCAAAAAATTTGAATATGCTGCATACATTTAAACAAAATCAAGAGTCTCACAGCAAAATGTCCAAAAGACAATCCAAAGTTGTTCAGCATATGAATAGCCATGAAACTTTGGACTCGCATGGGGAAAGACAATCAACAGAAGCTGTGATGAGGTGACACAAATGTTGGAATTATCTAGCAAATATAAGCAGCTTTTGTAGTTTCTCAAAATACCAGAAGAATGAAGAAATAAATCATTTAACATGAATTGGAAATAACTTTTTCCCCTCATTTGAATCGCAATTCTATCTACTTTTATCAAGGAAAAATAAAATTTTCCATCCTAAATTATGACACCTCAAATTTCCCCAACGGGCAAAAATCACTTTTTCCATTCATTAAATCATCATAGAAAATCTCAAATGCAAGTTTCTTCTTTTAATTTCAAGTATGTGTGTGTGTATATATATATATATATATATACACACACACACACACACACACACACACACACACAAATATTTTTTCTTTTTATAGTACCTGGAATATATTTCATTCTTCTAAGTTTTTACTTGGGCTTGCTCACTTTTCTTTTTCTGTAACTGTTCTTTACTTACCTTGTAATGTTTTCTCTCCTATAATCTTCCATGATAGATTTTCTACCTTATTTCATAATAATAATATGTTGCATCTGTGTAACACTTTACAGTATGTATTGTTCTCAGTGAAATTAATCATTTCATTCTCAGCTATAAATTTAACTTGATTATACTCTTTCTCTTAATAGTCCCCTTTCCTTCCTTGTTAGGACAAGAATTTCAATATCTGCCTATTTTTACACAAATTATAAGCATATATATGACTTCTAGCACTCCATCTCTCATCTTTGAATGCCCTGTACCTATCAACTATTTTCCCTGTGTAGAAACTAGAGTCCATCAGCATCATTACCTTATCACCTCAAATCCCACCTTCATTCTGTACAGCCCAACTTAGCTCAATTTGCAATCCATACAGTTGGAAGAAAGTCTTCCTCTACAATATTCATGTCGTTCATTTTGCCTCAGGTTTTCATGAGAGAACTAAGATCATAGTTAACCAGTTGATTCAGAACTTCCCGAGTAACTAAAAATGTCAAGTGAAGTTAAATTGATCAAAGACTCGTTTTTATAAGGTCACTTGCCACACAAAAAATGTATATATATACATAGAAGAAGGCGATGACACCCCACTGCAGTACTCTTGCCTGGAAAATCCCATGGATGGAGGAGCCTGGTAGGCTGCAGTCCATGGGGTCGCTACAAGTTAGACACAACTGAGCAACTTCACGTTCACTCTTCACTCTCATGCATTGGAGAAGGAAATGGCAACCCACTCCAGTGTTCTTGCCTGGAGAATCCCAGGGACGGGGAAGCCTAGTGGGCTGCCGTCTATGGGGTCGCACAGAGTCGGACACAACTGAAGTGACTTAGCAGCAGCAGCAGCAGCACCAGCAGCAGCAGCACCAGCAGCAGCACAGTACCTTGTGGGCTTCCCAAGCGTGCAGTGGTAAAGAATCTGCCAGCTAATGCAGGAGACTCGAGATGTGGGTTTGATCCCTAGGTCAGGAAGATGCCCTGGAGTAGGAAATAACAGCCCATTCCACTATTCTTGCCTGGAAAATTCCATGGATACAGAAGCCTTGCTGGATACTGTCCGTCCGGTCACAAGAGTCAGACATCACTGAGAGTGACAATATATGATAAACATGTGAACTAGTTTACATGATTAGACATGTCAACACATGTTTGCATCTTTGAAAGTTTGCAACTTGAAGTTTTGTATGTAGGGGACTTACTGTAACTCATTTATTTTGTAACTAGAGGTTTTATCTCTCAATCTCTCTCACCTATGTCTTCCCTTCTGTGCACCCCACCCCCCATTCTTTTTTGGAAAACACCGTGTTGTTTTTTTTTTCTTCTCAATATCAGTAACACTATACATAATTTATAGCTGTTTCTGTTTATGCTTTGATATGCTTGTTTTAGATTCTATATAAAAGTGAAGCCATCCAGTATTTGTCTTTCTCTATCTAATTTCATTTATCATCATACCCTCTAGGTTCATCTATTTTATTATAATTGACAAGATTTCATTCCTTTTTATGACTAATACTCCATTGTATTCTATATACCACATCTTTTTTATCCATTTACTCTATCCATACTCTTAGCTTGCTTGCATATCTTGGCTATTGTAAATAATGCTTCAATTAAACTAGGGGTGCATGTATCTTTTCTAATTAGTATTTTTTTCCTTCAGATAAGTACACAGGAATAGTAATGATGGATCACATGACAGCTCTGTTTTAAATTTTTGAGGAATCTCCATACTGTTTTTCATGGTGGCTGCACCAATTTACATTCCCATAAATAGTGCATGATGTTTCCCTTTTCTCAGTCTCCTTGATAGCACTTGTTATTTGCTGTCTTTCTGAGAGGTGTGCTGCTGCTGCTGCTGCTAAGTCGCCTCAGTCGTGTCTGACTCTGTGCGACCTCATAGATGGCAGACCACCAGGCTCCGCCGTCCCTGGGATTCTCCCGGCAAGAATGCTGGACTGGGTTGCCATTTCCTTCTCTAAGGCATGAAAGTGAAAAGTGAACATAAAGTCACTCAGTCGTGTCCGACTCTTAGCGACCCCATGGACTGCAGCCCACCAGGCTCCTCTGCCCATGGGATTTTCCAGGCAAGAGTACTGGAGTAGGTTGCCATTGCCTTCTCTGCTGAGAGGTGTGAAGTGATATCTAATCTTTGCTTGACTTACTTTTCCCTGGTGATTAGTAATGTTGAATATCTTTTAGTATACCTGTTGATGATTTGTATTTTTTTTTATGTTGAGCTGTGTTTTTCTGTATATTTTGGATATTAATCCCTTCTTATTTTATATTTTGCAAATACCTTTTCCCAATCAGTAGGTGTCTTTTTCATTTTGTTGATAGTTTCCTTTGCTTGCAAAAACTCTTTAGTTTGATGTTGTCCTGTTTGTTTACTTTTGCTTTAGCTTCCCTTGCCTGAGGATACATATAAAAAATATTATAAAGATCAGTGTCAAAATGTATACTGCCTATGCTTCCTTCTAGATTTATCACTTCATGTCTTACACTTAAGTTTTTAATCCATTTCAAACTTATTCTTGTGTGTGGTGTGAGAGAGTACTCTAGTTTGATGCTCTCACATATAAATGTCCAGTTTTCCCAACACCATTTGTTGAAGATGATGTTCCCCCATCCCATGGTATATCCTAGCCTCATTTGTCATAGATTAATTGTCCATATAAGTATGGGTTAATTACTGAGATCTTACTCTGTTCAACTGATCTATGTGTCTGTTTTTGTGCCATTGACATACTGTTTTGATTACTATAGCTTTACAGTACAGTTTGAAAACAGAGAGTGTGATACTCTTGTTCTTGCTCAAGATTGTTTTTACTATTTAGCAGGTGGCTATGTGCTTCTGAACAACTTTTAGAACTATCTATTCTAGTTCTGTGTGAAAAAAAAATGCCATTCATATTTTGATAGATATTGCACTGAATGTGTAGTTTGGTCAGTTTAACAATACTAATTATTTTCATTCATACACATAGTATATCTTTCCATCTGTTTGAGTCCTTCAGTTTCTTTCATCAGTGTCTTATAGTTTGCCAAGTACCATGTTTTATAATCTTACTTTGTTGTTGTTTGTTGTTTTCGTTTGGTCACTAAGTAGTGTCTGACTCTCTTTGTGACCCCATGGAAGATAGCCCACAAGATTCCTCTGTCCGTGGGATTTCCCAGGCAAGAATACTGGAATGGGTTGCCATTTTCTTCTCCAAGGTATCTTCCTGACCCAGGGATAGAACCCTGCTGTTTTCTTTCACCACTTAAAAAAAAAAAAAAAAGTCATTTCCTTTGAAATGAAGGCACTGGTCATTCTTACTATACCTACTTTTTTGCTGTTTTTTCTTTTAATTTTGCAGCAATTTTACTATAATTTTCCTAGGTATGATTAAGCTTGATGTCTTTCTTCTCTTTTGAAAAATTATTGATTGCTATTTCTTAAATTACTGTTTTTGCCTTCCTTCAATTTTTTCACTTCTGAGTATACAATTGCATCTATATTAAGATTTTTTTTAATTTATTTTAATTGGAGGTTAATTACTTTACAATTTTGTATTGATTTTGCCATACATCAACATGTATCTGCCACAGGTATACACATGTTCCCCATCCTGAACCCCCTTCCCTTCTCCCTCCCCGTAACATCCCTGTGGGTCGTCCCAGTGCACCAGCCCCAAGCATCCAGTATCATGCATTGAACCTGGGCTGGTGACTCGTTTCATATATGATATTGTACATGTTTTAATGCCATTCTCCCAAATTATCACACCTTCTCCCTCTCCCACAGAGTCCAAAATACTGTTCTATACATCTGTGTCTCTTTTGCTATCTTGCATATAGGGTTATCATTACCATATTTCTAAATTCCATATATATGCATTAGTATACTGAATTGGTGTTTTTCTTTCTGGCTTATTTCACTCTGTATAATTGGCTCCAGTTTCATCTACCTCATTAGAACTGATTCAAATGTATTCTTTTTAATGGCTGAGTAATACGCCATTGTGTATATGTA
>SJYT01007212.1:5562-65613 GCA_006410635.1 Cephalophus harveyi | reverse complement strand
ATACTGTATTGGTGTTTTTCTTTCTGGCTTACTTCACTCTGTATAATAGGCTCCAGTTTCATCCACCTCATTAGAACTGATTCAAATGTATTCTTTTTAATGGCTGAGTAATACTCCATTGTGTATATGTACCACAGCTTTCTTATCCATTCATCTGCTGATGGACATCTAGGTTGCTTCCATGTCCTGGCTATTGTAAACAGTGTTGCGATGAACATTGGGGTACACATGTCTCTTTCAGTTCTGGTTTCCTTGGTGTGTATGCCCATTAGTGGGATTGCTGGGTCATAAGGCAGTTTTATTTGCAGTTTTTTAAGGAATCTCCACACTGTTCTTCTTAGTGGCTGTACTAGTTTGCATTCCCACCAACAGTGTAAGAGGGTTGCCTTTTCTCCACACCCTCTCCAGCATTTATTGCTTGTAGACTTTTGGATCGCAGCCATTCTGACTGGTGTGAAATGGTACCTCATTGTGGTCTTGATTTGCATTTCTCTGATAATGAGTGATGGTGAGCATCTTTTCATGTGTTTGTTAGCCATCTGTATGTCTTCTTTGGAGAAATGTCTGTTTAGTTCTTTGGCCCATTTTTTGATTGGGTCGTTTATTTTTCTGGAATTGAGCTGTAGGAGTTGCTTGTATATTTTTGAGATTAGTTGTTTGTCAGTTGCTTCATTTGCTATTATTTTCTCCCATTCTGAAGGCTGTCTTTTCACCTTGCTTATAGTTTCCTTTGTTTTGCAGAAATGCCCCAATCAAAAGACAAAGACTGGCTGAATCGATACAAAAACAAGACCCCTATATCTGTTGTCTACAAGATTTTTTTTACTATTGTCCTTATATCTGAATAATATTTTCTTTATTGCTTCTCTGTGCTTCAGTGTGGAATTTTTGCTGACCTACCTTACATTTTTAAATTGTGTCTTCTGCTGAGATCAATCTGCTTTTAAATCTATTAAACCATCTTTTATTGCAATTTTTGTTTATAAAATTTCCATTTGATTTATATTTAGGGATTCCACTTCTCTAGTAAAATGCATCATTTTTGTTAAATGTTTTCTAGAATGTGTTAATCATAGTTATTTTAAAGTTTGAGTTTGGTGATTCTAATACCTGAGTCATCTATGTGTCTATTATTTATTTATTCATTTGTCTGTTTGTTTTACCTGTTGGTACAATAAGAAAATTTTTGCTTGAATGTTGTCAGTGTACCTACACATGTATGAAATATGAAACCTGCTTCCAGGAAGTATTCACATTATCCTCTGCTAAGTACTATATTCATTGATATTGAAGCCAATAAAGACTGAGTTGATTTGAATCTATTGCAGTTTCTGCAAGATTTTATCTTCCATTTTTCAACCATTCCACCATTTCTTATTTATCCTAGCACCTGTGGCTAAACCCTCTAGAAATTCCATCTCAGAGCATGGACTATTACTAAAGTTCCTTGTCTTGTTGGAGAGTGAATCTGATTTTTCTTCTCCTTCTCAAAACTACATGACGGTCAAAATGCCACTCTGCTTGTCACATTTTTCTTCTTAGCCTCTTTCCCTGTGAAGTTTAATAATTTGGCAAATGGCTTAAAGGAAAAATATCAAGCTTTCTTTGACCCACTTTTCGCTTCAGGATTTTGGTCCTTCAAGCGCATTGGTAGCAATTTTTATCTCACCTAGCAGAGTGCCTGCTGGCCATGGCCCTGCTCAGATTCTGAGCAGGTGATCCTTCACCAAGATACTGCTAGGAGAAGAGTGACCCTCAAAATCTTTATTCACTTTGAATCTTTACTGCTCCTCCAATTACCTTGAAAATTTTCCAATGCCTTTTTAAAAACTTGTTTGAATCTGGCTCTTCTAATTCTTCTCAGCATCAGCTTGGCCTCTCTCAGCTTGCTTTATTATAAACAGAAGTACATATGAGCTTTCAAGTTTATCCTTTTTACATATTTCATCATTTTGCTGTCAAAGAGAAATGGAGCAAACCTTAGTAAATTTCATATTCTTGGAATTCCCAAATAATTGACAGAACTAATAACATTACTTTTACCATTATTATCATGACATGGTAACATAAAGCTACAGTTTATCATCATTTACCTTGAGTCAGAAACATTGATAAAAGATTTAAATATATCTCATGTAATTGGTTCAACTACATTGAAGATGAGCTCCTTGAGTGAGAAACCAAGTAATTTGTTGTAAGTTGACAGCAACAGAGTAAATGGTCTGTTTTGGAAATTCCATTAAGGCAGTAAAAGGTCAGTGACTAAACCAGGTCATGGGATTTCTGAATTAGACACAGAGCGCATTTACCATGAAAGCTTTGTTTCACATTGCTTAACTTCTCTCCATTCTGAGAACAAGAAACTGAAAACTAAGTACTTGAATATTCGTATGGTTATTCACTTGCCATTTAGAACATATTTTTGAAAATAATACCTTTGAGTCACCAGGCCTCACTGAGCAGTTTAATAGGGAACTGCAAAGTTAACAGGGTATAAATGATTCATTGTGACAAATTGCAAAAGACAGTGGAATAAGTATATTATGAGAGAACTTAATGAGATATATCTACTCAGTGAAAAGTCTTCCAAGGAAGTGTTAAATAAATTTCCAAACCAATAACTTGAGTAGACATTTGCTATATGAAAGGGCAAGGCAATTGTGTTTGAAGGAGGAAATATTCCATCTGAAGGGAACTGCAAAAGAGAAGAGAATATATCTGGCTGTTAGGAACCCCCCTAAAATTAAAAATAACTCAACCACACATTAGGAAAGAAAAAGTATGAGAAAATAACTTTCCAAATAACCCAAAGGCTCTTTATTAAATATGTGAATTTTATAATTCCTAAATCTTATTGTCTTGTTTACTTTGTTATGAAACCCTATACCTGATACCCGACACAACACATAAGATGAAGTGACATTGTTTTACATGGTTCCTGGGGGGCTGTAGTGTGAGGGGAGAAAGTACACAGAGTTATTTTAATTTTATTGAGGATAAAAGCTTTTTTTTATTTTCCAAAAGAATTTAATTGGGCCTATATTTAGGAGATGGAAGTGAGTGACTAATTGACTGAGTGTGAAAAGGTAAGAAAAAGTTCTTCAGGTTACACATTACCACCTGAGAAATGGAAGATTTCCTGCCAGATCAGTAAAAAAGGATGTCACAGTTGTCAGGGATTGTAGCCTTCCAACGTGAGCCTGTGAGCACTAAGGGAACTCAGGAAGGAGAATACCTGCCCTCTAACATCCGTCAGACTGCTGCCACACTTTCTAAGGTGAGTTCCAAGGAACCTCAAGATGTTACAACAAAAAATACTGGTCCCAGAGAGCTGAGACACATTTGAAAAGAATGATTTCAATTGAGCCCAGATTCTTGCATCCTCCCAAACATAGAAAAACATCAAATTCCTTAACTTGGAATATCTTGTTTTCTTTAATCAACAATAATCTTTGGATGTTCTGACTGCCTGACCTTTGTTGTAAAACTTCTATATAACCTGGCCCGTCTCCTCACCTCCTCAGAGCAGTTCTCTCAGGGTTACTTGAAATGCTGTCTCCTGGGCTTGAAGTCCTAAAAATTCCTACCAAATAAAACATAACTCTCAACTTTTAGACTGTGACTATTTTTTTTTTTAATTTTATTTTTACTTTATTTTGCTTTACAATACCGTATTGGTTTTGCCATACATTGACATGAATCCACCATGGGTGTATATTAGCTCCCAATCCCGAATCCCCCTCCCACCTCCCACCCCACACCATCCCTCTGGCTCATCCCTGTGCACCAGCTCCAAGCATCCTGTATTAGACTGTGACTATTTTTTAAGTCAACAAACCCAACAGAAGTGACTGTCTAAATGAGTAATATAAAAATAAAATAATTAGTGAGATGCGATTACATAGAGCAGTGGACTTCCCTGGTGGCTCAGATGGTAAAGGGTCTGCCTACAATGCGGGAGACCTGGGTTCAATCCCTGGGTTGGGAAGATCTCCTGGAGAAGGAAATGGCAACCCACTCCAGTATTCCTGCCTGAAAATCCCATGGATTTTTAGCCTGGCAGGCAATAGTTCAGAGGTCACAATGAGTTGGACATGACTGAGCACAAAGGGTATGAAAATTTACTCCCAGTTTACCTCTGCCCTGCTTCCCTTGGGCCTTTCTAACTTTGACAAAAGGATGGATGGTTAATGTAGCTGATGAAAGAGGAATATACTCAATGAAAGAGACAGGAAAAAAAACAATCTTTGGAGCAAAATAAACTCAGTGTAAGTAACAAATCTTTAGCTTGTTAAATGTTTGACTTTACACATATGTGGTAGACAAAGCAATGGACGCCCGTCATCAAAGATACCATGTCCCAAGCCCCTAAACATGAGGATTTGTTACCTTACATGAAAAAAAAAATAGAATCTTTGAAGATGTAATTAATTAAGGATCTTGAGATGGGGAGATTATTCTGGATTACCTAGGTTGGTCACATTTAGTCACACGGCTCCTTAATAGAGGAAGATAGCAGTGTCATAGTCATGGAGAGATTTGACGATGCTCTGCTGATGGCATTGAAGATGAAGCATCAGAGGCCAGACTGAGGGATGCAGGTGACCTCTAGAAGCTATAAGAAACAAGGAGACATATTCCGTCCTAAAGCCTGCAAAAGGAACTCAGCCCTACCAATATATCTTAATCTTCATTCAGTAAGATTCATTTTGAACTGCTGATCTCCAGAACTGTAAAATAATAATTAGTGTAGGTTTGAAACCACTAAATTGTTGCAACTCATTAACTTTCTAAGGTTAATTAATTTATTTTTGGCAGTGCTGTGTGGCTTGAAGGATCTTAGTTCCTCCTTCAAAGATTGAACTCAGGCCTTCTGTAAAGGCAGTACAGAGTCCCAACCATTGGAATCTCCTGGTGATTTATTATTACATAAATTGTTACAGGATTCCCAGGTGGCTCAGTGATAAAGAATCTGCCTGCCATAACAGGAGACACAGGAGATGTCTGATCCATCTCTGGGATGGGAAGATCACTTGGAGTAGCAAATGACAACCCATCCCAGTATTCTCACCTGGAAAATTCTCTGAACAGGGCACCCTGGCGGGCTACAGTCCATTGGGTCGCAGAGTCTGACACGACTGAGCCACAGAGCATACATGCAAATTATTACAGCACATTAAGTTCTTTCACTCATGATCTGTATGGTGACAGGAGTGTTCTGAGAAAGAAAATTATGATTTTGTTAAAGGTGTCCAAAAAACTTTAGCTGTTAATACATTTATTATTCAATTACTAATAATGTTACCAAGCCATACTTGGGTCTGCTCACCCATATGCAATAAAGCCAATTTACTGACATCAGGTTGTGATGAAGGAAAGTACCACATTTATTGCAGTCACCAGACAAATAGTCCACAGCAGTTAGTGCTCGGAAAACCCAAATTCTCTGATGCATTTCAGAAAAGCATTTTTAAAGGCCAAGCAAGGGAGGGGAATAAGGATGTGTGATCCTCTTAATTCTCTGATTGACTGATGGTGAGGAACCAGGGTGGCATCACAGGGGTTAACATTATCAATCCTAGAGCTCCAGTAGCTCTGGGGGCTACTACTCATGGGCATCAAGCAGTTAACTTCTTCTATTTGGTAGAGAGTTAAGCATCTGTGAAACCAATCAGGATATGAGGTCAGATGTTACTACCTAGGTAATTCAGAGAGGAGGTAAAGATTCTGTGACCCCCATATGGCTGATTACTGTCTAGGCGCGGGCGGCTGCGACCCGGCGCACCAGGCGGGTGAGAGGAGTTACCCCACGTCCGAGGCCAGGGGCAGCGGCTGAGAGTGCCAGGCTGAGACAGTGCAGGAACGGCTGAGAGGAGCTGCCCAAGTCCGAGGCCAGGGGAAGAGGCTGAGAGGAGCTACCCCGCGTCCGAGGCCAGTGGTGGCGGGAAGGATCTACGCCCGTGTCCGAGATCAGGGGCGGCAGCCAAGAGGAGCTACCCCACGTCCGAGGCCAGGGGCGGCGGCTGAGAGGAGCTACCCTGCCTCCGAGGTCAGGGGCGGCCGGGAAGAGACACCCTGCATCCAAGGTCAGGGGCAGGGGCCGAGAGGAGCTACCCCGAATCCGAGATCAGGGGCGGCAGCCGAGAGGAGCTACCCCACGTCCGAGGCCAGGGGCGGCGGCTGAGAGGAGCTACCCTGCATCCGAGGCCAGGGGCGGCTAGGAGAAGCCACCCCACGCTGGAGGCCAGGGATGGCAGCCGGGAAGAGCCACCCCGTGCCCGACGCCAGGAGCGGCTGCCGGGGGAGCAACCTGAGGAGCCGTGGCTGCATGGGTGCAGGAGGGCCTAGAGGAGCTATCCCACACTGGTCAGCCTTAGTCGGCAAAGTAATGTCTCTGCTTTTGAATATGCTATCTAGGTTGGTCATAACTTTTCTTCCAAGGAGTAAGCGTCTTTTAATCTCATGGCTGCAGTCACCATCTGCAGTGATTTTGGAGCCCCCCAAAATAAAGTCTGACACTGTTTCCACTGTTTCCCCATCTATTTGCCATGAAGTGATGGGACCAGATGCCATGATCTTAGTTTTCTGAATGTTGAGCTTTAAGCCAACTTTTTCACTCTGCACCTTCACTTTCTTCAAGAGGCTCTTTAGTTCTTCTTCCCTTTCTGCCATAAGGATGGTGTCATCTGCATATCCGAGGTTATTTCACAGCAATCTTGATTCTAACTTGTGCTTCTTCCAGCCCAGTGTTTCTCATGATGTACTCTGCATATAACGTAAATAAGCAGGGTGACAATATACAGCCTTGATGTTCCCCTTTTCCTGTTTGGAACCAGTCTGTTGTTCCATGCCCAGTTCTAACTGTTGCTTCCTGACCTGCACACAGATTTCTCAAGAGGCAGGTCAGATGGTCTGATATTCCCATCTCTCTCAGAATTGTCCACAGTTTATTTTGATCCACACAGTCAAAGGCTTTGGCATAGTCAATAAAGCAGAAATAGATGATTTTCTGGAACTCTCTTGCATTTTCCATGATCCAGCAGATGTTGGCAATTTGATCTCTGGTTCCTCTGCCTTTTCTAAAACCAGCTTGAACATCTGGAAGTTCACGGTTCACGTATTGCTGAAGCCTGGCTTGGAGAATTTTAAGCATTACTTTACTAGTTTATGAGATGAGTGCAATTGTGCAGTAGTTTGAACATTCTTTGGCATTGCCTTTCTTTGGCATTGGAATGAAAACTGACCTCTTCCAGTCCTGTGGCCACTGCAGAGTTTCCCAAATTTGCTGACATATTGAGCACAGCACTTTCACAGCATCATCTTTTAGGATTTGAAAGAGCTCAACTGGAATTCCATCACCTCCACTAGTTTTGTTTATAGTGATGCTTCCTAAGGCCCACTTGACTTCACATTCCCGGATATCTGGTTCTAGGTGAGTGATCTAACCATCATGATTATCTGGGTAGTGAAGATCTTTTTTTGTACAGTTCTGTGTCTTCTTGCCACCTCTTCTTAATATCTTCTTCTTCTATTAGGTTCATACAATTTCCATCCTTTATTGAGCCCATCTTGGCATGAAGTGTTCCCTTTGAATCTCTAATTTTCTTGTAAAGATCTCCAGTCTTTCCCATTCTGTTGTTTTCCTCTATTTCTTTGCATTGATTGCTGAGGAAGGCTTTCTTATCTCTCCTTGCTATTCTTTGGAACTCTACACCCAGATGCTTATATCTTTCCTTTTCTCCTTTGTTTTCTGCTTCTCTTCTTTCCACAGCTATTTGTAATGTCTCCTCAGCCAGCCATTTTGCCTTTTTTGATTTCTTTTTTTGGGGATGATCTTGATCCCTGTCTCCTGTACAATGTCATGAACCTCTGTCCACAGTTCATCAGGCACTCTATCAGATCTAATCCCTTAAATCTATTTCTCACTTCTACTGTATAATCATAAGGGATTTGATTTAGGTCATACCTGAACAGTCTAATGGTTTTCCCCACTTTCTTCAATTTCAGTCTGAATTTGGCAATAAGGAGTTTATGGTCTGAGCCACAGTCAGCTCCTGGTCTTGTTTTTAATGACTGTATAGAGCTTCTCCATCTTTGGCTGCAAAGAATATAATCAAGTTGATTTCACTGTTGGCCATCTGGTGATGTCCATGTGTAGAGTCTTCTCTTGTGTTGTTGGAAGCGAGTGTTTGCTATGACCAGTGCGTTCTTTTGACCAAACTCTATTTGCCTTTGCCTTGCTTCATTCTGTACTCCAAGGCCAAATTTGCCTGTTACTCCAGGTGTTTCTTCACTTCCTGCTTTTGCATTCCAGTCCCCTAGAATGAAAAGGACATCTTTTTTGGGCGTTAGTTCTAAATGGTCTTGTAGGTCTTCATAGAACCATTCAACTTCAGCTTCTTCAGCATTACTGGTCGGGGCATAGACTTGGTTTACTGTGATATTGAATGGTTTGCCTTGGAAAGGAACAGAGATCATTCTATCGTTTCTGAGATTGCATCCAAGTACTGCATTTTGAACTCTTTTGTTGATGACTATGGCTACTCCATTTCTTCTATGGGATTCCTGCCCACAGTAATAGATATAATGGTCATCTGAGTTAAATTCACCCATTCCAGTCCTTTTTGGTTCACTGATTCCTAGAATGTTGATGTTCACTCTTGCCATCTCCTGTTTGACACTTCCAATTCGCCTTGATTCATGGACCTAACATTCCAGGTTCCTATGCAATATTGCTCTTTACAGCATCGGACCTTGCTTCTTTCACCAGTCACATCCACAAATGGGTGTTGTTTTTGCTTTGGCTCCATCCCTTCATTCTTTCTGGAGTTATTTCTCCACTGATCTCCAGTAGCATATTGGGCACCTACTGACCTAGAGAGTTCATCTTTCAGTGTCATATCTTTTTGCCTTTTCATACTGTTCATGGGGTTCTGGAAGTATACTGAAGAATACTGAAATGCATATTACTAAATGAAAGAAATAAATCTGAAAATGCTGTTTGACTCCAGGAGACAATTTAAAAAAACTGATGATTATGGGGTTGTGGAATGGGAGGATATTAAACTGACAAAAACTAAAAGGATTTTTATCACAGTGGAAATATTATTGTGCCTATATTGGTACATTGATATATTTTTCCAAAACCCATAGAATGCACAACACCAAGAATGAACCCTAAAGTAAACTGTGGAGTTTGTGTGATTGTAATGTGTCAATGTAGGTTCATCCTTCATGAAAAATGTACCATACTAGTGGGTATTATTCATAATGAGGGAGACTATGTATGTGTTTTTTTAGGGCATATATGCAATAACTATCCCTTTCTCTCGATTTCATTGTAAACCTGACACTTATCTAAAAAAAAATCTTATTAAAAAAAGTTATCTATTTTCTAGTTGGATTCTGTACTACTGAGTTTTGAGAGTTCTTTCTATATTCTAGTTACTAGTTCTTTGTCACATATTAGTTCTTTGTCTATGTGCAAATTTTTCTCCCAGTTTCTAACTTGTCTTTTCATTCTCTCCTCAGGGTATTAGGCAAAAAAAAAAAAAAAAAGTAGTTTTGATGAAGTCTAGTTTATTAATGTTTTCTTTTATGAATCATGTTTTTGATATCAGATCTAAGAATTTATTTAAGTGAGAGTGTTAGTCGCTCAGTCATGTCTGACTGTTGTGACCCCCATGGACTGTAGCCAGCCAGGCTTCTCTGTCCATGGAATTCTCCAGGCAAGAATACTGGAGTGGATAGTCATTCCCTTCTCCAGGGGATCTTCCTGACCCAGGGATCGAGCCCAAGTCTCCTGCATTGCAGGCAGATTCTTTACCATCTAAGCCACCAAGGAAACCCAAGAATTTATTGCCTAGCTCTATATCCAAAAGATTTTATCCTATATTTTTTTCTAAAAGTTTTCTAATTTTAGATTTTAGATTTAAGCCTAACATCCCTCTGGGGGGCTAATACTGGCTTCAGATGCAAGGTTTAGGTCAAAGTTCATTTTTTAAATTTTTGGCCAGTGGATGCCAAGTCCTCCAGATTATTTAGGTTCTGAATTTCTTTGGTATGCTTGTGAAAATGTAATTGGTCATATTTGCAAGGGTCTATTTATTGGTTCTCTATTCTGTTATATTAATCTATGTGTTCAGCATTTTGCCAATATTGTATAATGACCTTAAAAATATAGTAAGCCTCAACATCATATAAAATGATTCCTCTCAATTTTCTCTTATTTTTCAAGGTTGTTTTGTTATCCTAGGGCCTATATCTTTCCATTTGAATTCAGAAATAAGTTTGTCTATAGTCTATGTCTATGAAAATCCTGCTGGATTTTGAAAAAAAAAACAGTTGCATAAAACCTATAGATCACTTTGAGAAAAACTAATATTTTACTACCAATTAAGTCTTCAATGGACTGGTTTAAAATTGGGAAAGGAGTATGCCAAGGCTGTATATCATCACCTTAGCTTATTTAACTTGAGTACATCAGGCAAAATGCCAGACTGGATGAAACACAAGCTGGAGTCAAGACTGCCAGGAGACATATCAACAACCTCAGATATGCAGATGATACCACCTTAATGGCAGAAAGCAAAGACGAACTAAAGAGCTGTTTGATGAAGGTGAAAGAGGAAAGTGAAAAAGCTGGCCTAAAACTCAAAATTCACAAAACTGCTGTGGTCCAGCCCCCGCAGGATCCAGGGGAACCCTCAGGAGAAATGGTGTCGGTGAATGATTTAGAGAGAAATAAAGAAAAAATGTTGTAGATAAGAAAATAGAGGAGAGAAAGAAGCTGATATTCCTTGGTTTAAACAGAAGGCCATTAAAGCCCTGAGACAAGGACCTTGCTCTGTTCACAGAGGCCACAGGTGCCCTCCCAGTCTCCCGAGGGAGTGAAGACGCAGAACGCCTTCCCGTTCAGGTCTCAGAAACCCAGGCAGATAAGTGAACGCAGAGAGCCTCTATGCTCCAAGGGATCAGCCTGAAAAAGAAAGTTAAGAGAGAGAAAGAAAAAAAAAAAAAAGACACGGGGTGACCAAGCTTCAGTGAGCGAGGCCCGTAACTTTATTTTCAAAAGGGACTTTTATACCTTGACTTGTACATAGAGGGGAATGAAAGATGCAAGGTCATGCAGAATCAGCCCAAACACTCCAGCAGTTTTGCCCTTATTGAAGCCAGGATTCTTTCTGCATACCTTTCCCACAAATGATGTTGTGTACATTATCTTCTGGCCTTGGAGGCCTGTGGACATTTTATGACCCTCTTTTGATAAAGGCTGCTCAACCAGAAAACTTACTTTCCTCAAAGTGTTTTTTCTTTATATTTCTAGTCTATGTCAGCCTCAGAAAATGCTAAACAGAGTTACATTTCTCACAGAGCAAAGGTACAGTGAGTTACAAGAAAGAACCAATTAGTTCAAAGGTCTGATGCAGTTAATTTCAAGGCTACACTTGTTTTTCTTACATTCCAACTATGTTACCTAATGTACTCCCAGGTGCACAGTGTGGATAAGGGATATGGGAACTTGGCAGCAAGCATTGGCCCAATAATGAAATCCTACACCAGCACTACTCTAATAACTTTTAACTCTTTGAAAGGCTCTATGTTTTAGGCTTCCCCTGCATCTCACAGTTGGGAGGCTGTGAATAATCATATGCGTAGCTTCAAGAGTCTGGGAAAACCTGTCAAGCAAGCTAGAATGTTAACAGGGGAGTTTGATTTGAAATATTCCTCTCATGTCCAGGAGACTTATTAGCTAGAGCCCTAAGTTGATTTTCTCCAGAGAAAGGTGGTCAGGGATAGCCGCCTGTTAATGTCAGGAGAGTTGGTGAAAGGCACAAAATAGTAAGACAGACAGATTATGGTTTTGGGGTAGATGCTCGAGCTGGTCTAGGGAGCCCCGTGAGTCCTTCAGTTCAGTTCAGTTCAGTTCAGTCGCTCAGTCATGTCTGACTCTTTGCCATCCCATGAATCACAGCATGCCAGGCCTCCCTGTCCATCACCAACTCCTGGAGATTGCTCAGACTCACGTCCATTGAATCAGTGATGCCATCCAGCCATCTCATCTTTTGTCGTCCCCTTCTCCTGCTGCCCCCAATCCCTCCCAGCATCAGAGTTTTTCCAATGAGTCAACTCCACATGAGGTGGCCAAAGTACTGGAGTTTTAGCTTTAGCATCATTCCTTCCAAAGAAATCCCAGGGCTGATCTCCTTCAGAATGGACTGGTTGGATCTCCTTGCAGTCCAAGGGACTCTCAAGAGTCTTCTCCAACACCACAGTTCAAAAGCATCAATTCTTCATCACTCAGCCTTCTTCACAGTCCAACTCTCACATCCATACATGACCATGGGAAAAACAATAGCCTTGACTAGACGGACCTTAGTCGGCAAAGTAATGTCTCTGCTTTTGAATATGCTATCTAGGTTGGTCATAACTTTTTCTTCCAAGGTGTAAGCATCTTTTAATTTCATGGCTGCAGTCACCATCTGCAGTGATTTTGGAGCCCAAAAAAGTAAAGTCTGACACTGTATCCACTGTTTCCCCATCTATTTCCCAAGAAGTGATGGGACCGACTGCCATGATCTTCATTTTTCTGAACATTGAGCTTTAAGTCTTGCTTATCAGGTCTCTTCTGCATGACTTTGTCATGGGTGGGATGGCCCGTGCTGGCTCCTGGTACAAAACTAAGATCCTGGCAACTGATCTCATCGCTTCATGGCAAATAGATGGGGAGAAATGGAAACAGTGGCAAATTTTATTTCTTGGGCTCCAAAATCACTGCAGACAGTGACTGCAGCCATGAAATCAAAAGACACTTGCTCCTTGGAAGAAAAGCTGAGAAAGCTAGACAGCATATTAAAAGGCAGAGACATCACTTTGCCGACAAAAATCTATATAGTGAAAGTTATGTTTTTTCCAGTTGTAATGTATAGATTATGTGAGTTGGATCATAATGAAGGATGAACACCAAAGAATTGATGCTTTTGAATTGTGATGCTGGAGAAGACTCTCGAGAGTCCCTTGGACAATGAAGAGATCAAACTAGTCAATCCTAAAGGAGATTGACTCTGAGTATTCATTGGAAAAAGTGATGCTGAAGCTGATGCTCCAAACTTTGACCACCTGATGCAATGAAAAAGACTCTGATATTCTGAAAGATTGAGGGCAGCAGGAGAAGGGAGTGGCTGAGGATGAGATGGCTGGATGGCATCACCAACTCAGTTGTCATGAGTCTGAGCAAACTCAGAGAGACAGTGAAGGACAGGCAAGCCTGGCATGCTGCAGCCTGTGGGATCACAAAGAGTTGGACACAACTTAATGACTGAAGAGCAACAACAAAGCCTTCAAATCCACAAATACAGTCTTCAGCTCCATTTATCTAGTTTTGTTTCATTTTTTCATTGGCAATTTAAAATTTTGGCATTCCTGAAAATGTTTAAATTTTGTATATAAGTATTTCATTTCTTAGGAATGATTATAGATACTATTGTGTTATTCATTTGTTTCCATGTTAACTATTAGTATATAAAATCTGATTAATTTTTTGTGTCTTGGACCTGTATCCTGTAATCTTGCCAGGCTCACTCATTAATTCTAGGAGGCTTTTCTTTTTTTATATTTGGGGGAGGCAGTGACATAATTATATTATATGACTGTGATTACCATTAGGAGTTTGCGTAGTATAGTGAGAGTAAAGGAGAAGTCATTAAAATATTTTATTCAAAGGAGTGACCAGATCACACTTTGGATTGGAATAATCCCTCTGGTTATAAGATAAAGAATGAATCAAAATAAATTTAAAGAGGAAGAATGGGTAAGTCTCAAATCATATAGATGTGTTTCTGTGTAATTTTACAAGCTTGTTCCTACATGACATTTGAATGATTAATTCAATCAGTAGTGATTTCCACTGATGTGTTACAAACTGATTCATTTTGTTCCTCGACTTTCTGCTAGTGCCAGTAGGAAAGTGAGAGTGGACGTGTCATCTCTTAGATGTTCCAGAATAATTGCTGTCCTTTTCAATTTTATTTCCATAGATCAGTGATAGAAAAAAACTATTTATTGGACTTCCCTTGTGGCCCAGTGGTTAAGAATCTGCCTGCCAAGACAGGGGACACAGGTTTGATCCCTGGTCTGGGAGGATCCCATGTGCCTTGGGGCAACAAAGCCTGTGCACCATAATTATTGAGCCCTGGTGCCCTAGAGCCCACTTTCTGCAACAAGAGAAGCCACTGCAATGAGAAGCCCACACACCACAACTAGAGAGTAGTGCATACTACTGCAACTAGAGTGGAGCCTATCCTGTGAAACTAGTAATTGTATTTATTTTTCATGTGAAGAAACTCTGCTTTGTGTGGCTATATAATTTATAAAGTTCATAGCTAAAAGATGGAATGCATGATTTAGATACATGGTTTGAAAACTGGTTTGTAAAAGAATACTAAGTCAGTTAGGGTCACAATTTGACTGAAATATCACTTGTAAGCTAATCACATCAGGTTTATTGATACAAAGTCTATTAATTGATTTATTTTATCTTCCAGATTTCTGTGGAAATTTAGCTTTCTTTATTAAAAAAAAAAAAGTAGCAGAAACCAAGAAAATAGGGCAGAATCTCACAGAGTGGAAGGCATTATATATTCACAGGTATGTTTAGACAATATTCAGTATTTGAGGCATTGTACTAGTCTCTGAGAATATAGAATTGAGCTAGATATAGTCTAGGCATCTAAGAAAACCTAAGGCAAAATGATTGTAAGACAAGAAAAAAATAAAACAAAGACATAATCTCAAGTATGTATAAAAATATAAGTATACAATATATAAAAATAGATACAAAACTAAATATTGTCCAAAATTGCGTAGAATTACAAAGCCTTGTGTTCTGCATTCCCTGCCACACCAAACCAAGTCATTACAGTCGTGCCTGACTCTTTGCGACCCCGTCAGGCTCCTCTGTCCATGGGATTCTCCAGGCAAGAATAATGGAGTGCGTTGCCATTTTCTTCTCCAGTTCTGCAGTCCATGGGGTCGCAAAAAGTCGGACATCACTGAGTGACTGCACAACAAGAAGACACTGATAAGGCAAACATCATATGATATTGCCTATATATGGTATCTGAAAAACGGTACAAATGAACTGATCTACAAAATAGAAATAGAGTCACAGGTGTAGAAATCAAACTATGGTTACCTGGTGGTAAATGAGTGGAGAGGGATAAATTGGGAGATTGAGATTGATGTATACACACAACTCTCTACAAAAGAGAGAATTGGTAAGGATGTACTATATTGCCCAGGGAACATTACCCTATACTGTGTGAATTCCTATAGGGGAAATAGTCTATAAAAGAGTGCACACATGTACATGCATAGCTAATTCACTCTGCTGTATACCTGAAATTAACCAAATTTTTATTAGAGTATAGTTGTAAATCAAAAATTTTACAAAAGAAGAAACCAAGGAATATACAAGTGAGACGGGAGAAATGGAAGTATTGGATTGGCCAAAAAGTTCGTTCCGGTTTTTTTATTCCATAAAATCTTATGGAAAAACCGGAACGAACTTTTTGGCCGACCCAATAACACAGAAAGAGAGAATGCATTATAAATTGCTATTTTGTCCTTTTGGGGACTCATCAGTACAGTGTAGCTAATGCTGTAAAAATTTAAAACATTTTGTTTCTTAAAACTCAATAATATGTAACAGTTCTGAGATTTGGGTATCACAGCCTTCATTAGTAGAAGTATTTAACTATTCATGATTTAAGTGGGATAAAAGCAGGATGTTTTAAATCTAGTAAAAAATAAAAAATTTATATTTATATACATTTATTTACCACACTGTAATTAAAACCATGAACACTGAGAATAAGTGTAAAAAGCTTTTTTTTTTCAGTGTTTCTAATACTACTGCTTTAAAATACAAAATCTAAAAGAAATGTTAGTCTTGGCAATTTTTTAATATAAATTTATTTATTTTAATTGGAGGTTAATTACTTTACAATATTGTATTGGTTTTACCATACATCAACATGAATCTGCCACAGGTATACACGTGTTCCAGTCTTGGTAATTAAAAAAAAAATTATTTGGCTGCATCACATGTTAGTCATGGCACGTGGGACCTTCAATTTTCCTTGCAGCATGTGGAATATTTTTTTTCTTTTTTGCCAATTTCTGTGATTTTTTTTCTTTTTTTCTGCTTTTTGTGGTAAAGTTGGTTTTTTTCTCCCCATAGGAGTATAATCCCACATGCTGCAACTAAAGATTCCATGTGCTGTACAGCTGATTCACTTTGTTGTACAGTATGTGGGAATCTTTAGTTGCAGCATATGGGATCTTCTAGTTATGGCATGTGGGAGCTAGTTCCTTGACCAGGGGTCAAACACAGACCCCTTGCATTGGGAACATGGAGTTTTAGCGACTGGACCGCCAGGGAGTCCTTAGTCTCAGTGCTTTTGAAAATTTCCTTATATATTTGTAACTGATAGTAAGAGAATTTTGAATGAAATGGCAACCCACTCCAGTATTCTTGCCTGGAGAATCCCAGGGACGGAGGAGCGTAGTGGGCTGCTGTCTGTGGGGTTGCACAGAGTCGGACACGACAGAAGCAACTTAACAGCAGCAGCAGCAGCAGTTCAGTTCAGTCGCTCAGTAGTGTCCGACTCTTTGTCACCCCATGAATCGCAGCACACCAGGCCTCCTTGTCCATCATCAACTCCCGGAGTTCACTCAGACTCAAGCCCATCAAGTCAGTGATGCCATCCAGCCATCTCGTCCTCTGTCGTCCCCTTCTCCTCCTGCCCCCAATCCCTCCCAGCATCAGGGTCTTTTCCAATGAGTCAACTCTTCGCATGAGGTGGCAAAAGTACTGGAGTTTCAGCTTTAGCATCATTCCTTCCAAAGAAATCCCAGGGCTGATCTCCTTCAGAATGGACTGGTTGGATCTCCTTGCAGTCCAAGGGACTCTCAAGAGTCTTCTCCAACACCACAGTTCAAAAACATCAATTCTTAGGTGCTCAACCTTCTTCACAGTCCAGCTCTCACATCCATACATGACCACAGGAAAAACCATAGCCTTCACTAGACAGACCTTAGTCGGCAAAGTAATGTCTCTGCTTTTGAATATGCTATCTAGGTTGGTTAGTTATAAATTTCTCATTATCATTTTGCATGGTTTCAGCTATCATAATCATTTTTATGGTCCCATTTGTGCAAATAAAAGTGCTGTCTGTGTAACAAAAGAGGAATTAATTCATATTTTGTTGTTCAGTCACTAAGTCATGTCCAAATTTTTGTGACCCCATGAACAGCAGCACGTCCATTCTTCTAGAATGGCTTCTCTGTCCATTCACAGTTATCAGGTTCAAATATAAGTATCAACTCATATTCAACCCCTGGAGGAGGACATGGAAACCTACTCTAGAATTCTTGCCTGGAGAATTCCATGGACAGAAGAGCCTGATGGGCTACTGCCCATAGGGTCACAAAGAGTCATACACAACTGAAGTAACTTAGCATATACAATATTTAACACTTAGAGTTCAGTTCAGTTCACTTCAGTCACTCTGTCGTGTCCAACTTTTTGCGACCCCATGAATCACAGCACGCCAGACCTCGCTGTCCATCACCAACTCCTGGAGTTCACTCAAACTCATGTCCATAGAGTCGGTGATGCCATCCAGCCATCTCATCCTCTGTTGTCCCCTTCTCCTCCTGCCCCCAATTCCTCCCAGCACCAGAGGCTTTTCCAATGAGTCAACTCTTCACATGAGGTGGCCAGAGTATTGGAGTTTCAGCTTTAGCATCAGTCCTTCCAATGAACACCAGGACTGATCTCCTTTAGAATGGATTGGTTGGATCTCCTTGCAGTCCAAGAGACTCTCAGGAGTCTTCTCCAACACAACAGTGCAAAAGCATCAATTCTTCAGTGCTCAGCTTTCTTCACAGTCCAACTCTCACATCCATACATGACCACTGGAAAAACCATAGCCTTAACTAGACGGACCTTTGTTGGCAAACTCTGCTTTTGAATATGCTATCTAGGTTGGTCATAACTTTTCTTCCAAGGAGTAAGCGTCTTTTAATTTCATGGCTGCAGTCACCATCTGCAGTGATTTTGGAGCCCCCAAAAATAAAATCTGACACTTAGAATTATGCTCTTCCAAATCCCTATATCATTCAAGAATAGCTTACTTCTTCACTGTTAGCAAATATTATAAATGAATTTTGATGATAAATTTCTGGCAGATGAGGCAATACAGTGGCAACTGTATATAGCAATCCATAATGCATCTCTTGGAAATGGTGTGTGAAATTCCCTAAAAAGGCCTTGAAGTATGTAAGGGTTTGGAGACATTACTGTTTGTCTTGCTGCAAATCCAGTTTCTATTTATGTCTCTACTGATACTAGCAACAATTCTGTGGTTATTCAGGTAGGCATATTGCCCAATTCCTTGGATGACAGACCTAAAACCAAACACAAAAATATTAAAAAGCATAAGTTGGACATATGCATTCCTTCCTCCTCATATTCTTCCATACTCCCACTTTAGGTATTTTTAATGTGAACCAGAGAAATATGAAAATCTGTCTTCATATGGCTTCTTAGTACATATATATCATTTCTATACTTAGTTCCTTTTATATTCTCAAACTTCCTACTTTAATATTGGAAGATTATCATCACCCATCCCAAATCCAGTTATGTTGTTGACTAGTTATTTAGTGCTTGCTGTTGTGGCCAAGTGAACTGCTGCCATGGGTGGAGATAAAAAAAATTTTCATATATTGAAATATAGGGAAGTCATTCTGGCTTATACATGAGTTAACTTGAGTTTTAGGCCATCTATAATACCGTTTGTGGCCTATCAAACATATATTGTACTTTTGCTTTAATGACTAAAGAAAGGGCACATTGACCAGAAGTAAAAAATGTCCATGTTAAAAATAAAGATTAAATGTCTCTCTTCTGGGGACACTAAGTGCTGGTCCTCCTTCAATGATAAGACTCCCTTCCCAGGTGCCAAGGGCATACTGACCCGCTCTGTATGTGCTGGTCAATTTTTTTCATTTGAAATCTTGAAGGAATGTGATCTTGACTTGTTTAATGTTCTCTCTTCTGACAAAATATAAAACTGCGCTAGAAACCCTGTTTCTCTGAAGCAGTTTCTCAGAGTGATCTGGGAGGCGGCCTTCCAGCCTAGTCCTCAGCTTGGCTCAAATAAAACTCTTCTCTATTCTTTTATTTTTGATCATTTATTGATTATTTTCATTGGCCTTCAATGAAGATGATTTTCATTGCACTCCTGACCTGTTTCATACCTATGTGAAAATAAAATTGTTGCTGAGGGTCGGACATGACTGAGCGACTTCACTTTCACTTTTGACTTTCATGCATTGGAGAAGGAAATGGCAAACCACTGCAGTGTTCTTGCCTGGAGAATCTCAGGGAGCCTGGTGGGCTGCCATCTATGGGGTCGCACAGAGTCAGACATGACTGAAGTGACTTAGCAGAAGCAGTGAATTCTTAAACAGGCTTGGCTTTGATTGAGGGAAGCGATTGCCCTTTTTTATTCTGTCTGCTCCAGTGTAATGGTTACAGTTAAGACTGCTCCACTGAAGTGTTCAGAACCTAAGATGTGTTACTAAGTTTCTTCCAAGGATAAATTATCACAGGAGGGATTCCGTCTGGGTCCCTGACAACCTTCCTTTTAGTAATAAACACAACAGCTGGCAGAGTGGACTGAGGGTCTGCAGATACCGATTCTCCCTTAGCTTTCCAAGACTATAGGACCCCAGAGTACCTCAGCTGTTCTCTCTACATTGTAAATATGGATTTCAGCATAGCTTAAGTCAGTGGGTGAATGCAGAACTATGTCTAATGTCATTCTCATGCTAAAGATTTCAATTGAAAACATGGTATGTAAACTTTTCCCAAAGGCACTGCTAATAAACAGAAGAGCATACAAAGGATTTCTATTTCTTACACCTGAAACCTTCCATGATATTAAATTTACATTCCCATAAGTACAACTCACACCCATAACTACATATTCCTACAATAGGAGGCAGCCTAAAAACTTACGAGGCATTATATGTAGAGTTGTCTGTCCACTTCCAAGCATGATGTAATGATTCTCTGCTAAGGCCAATCCAATGGTCAAGAGGGCCTTTGTATCTTTTCATTAAGTTCTATTATAAAACAGAGAAAGCAAAAACACATGTCTCCTTCATTTTACCCTTGAGTCCTCTTCCCCCCAGCCTTCTCTCTTTGGATGACATCCTGGTAAGATTGAGAAGCTTAGACATTGAAGGGAGAAGACTAGTCCCCCGTTCTCAGCTTAAGTTATTCAAATGTCTCTGATCCTAAATTACATTAAAGTGATCACACACCTCAGTTTGACTGGGAAAGTCCCAGGTTATGCCTGTGTTTCCAACATAATATTGTCACCTCCAACATAATAATTGTCACTTTTATTCCCCAAAATGTCCCAACTTGGATGATAAATTACATGATTAGCATACTTCTTTTTACAATGGGAACAATATATCTAATTTGAAGGTTAACTATGAGGATTACATGAGAGTATGTGTCCAAATTGTCTCACAGGGTTCCAGTCAGAGAACATACCCAAGAAATACCAGGCACTAATATGCACTCCAAGCCCCTAAGTCTGCCTGGAATGGGAGCCTCCCTCTTCTTTCAGCTGTCACCCTGTGTGGCCTATATCCTTCTCAGGGGCTAAGCATTTAACAAAGAACATGATCCAAAAATATTTCTTACCAGCTCCTCCTCCGTTTCAAACTTAGCAAGAACAGCTTCCATTTTAGTACAGGATGTCTGACTGAGTTTCCAATTCTTTGATTCTTCAGAAAAATAAAAACACTTACTCCCAAATCCAATCCATCCTTCTGGGCAGGTGACATACAGAACTTGTAAGTCTGGCTCTCTGCTTCTCACTAAAACTTGGACACAGTGAAGCATAACAAATAAATTTACTCATCTCTTTTATCTATTTTTCCACTTACCATCCTGAGGTCAGTCTTTTTTTACATATGTATGTATTAATATATACAGATATACATGTGTGTACATGTATATGTAGGTACAGTATAACTAAATTCCAAAACGAGGGGTTTGAAGGAAAGCATACCAAAGAGCAGCTAGGCTTGTACTTTTATGGTCTTGGCTAATAATCTTTTGCTCTTCTCAAAATCTGAACAGGGGCTATTTTCTATTTTCTATTTCTAAGAAAAACATTTTCTTAGAAATGTTTTCCAAGCTCAAATTTGTCTGTTTTTCCAAATGAATAGTTTTCCTTTTTATGTATTTTGGCACCATCAATTACATAATTTTCTCTCATTGTACTTCCAGGAACATATTCTCAAGTGCATTTCTAATGCCTCTTAGAATGCTATCAGCCTTAGTCATTTATAAAACACCAATTGTTACTCAATACTTGGAAATGTGATTGCACTTCACTTCACTGCTTGCCAAAACAACAACTCTTTTCAGGTCGTTTTTTCTTTTTGGTTTCTGGGAAAATGGAATATTGAGATCTGTGATCACTTGCTGAGTACAAACTAGTGGCAGTTGCTTTTCCCAAGTGATTTTATTATATTGAGGATTTGTCTTAGAATTTTCTACGAAAACTATTATGTTAATAAATATACACATTACATTATTCTCAACGTAGCAGTCAAAATATTATTCTACAATGAAATTCAGATCATGGCATTCCTCTCCTACAATTTCCCTCTTCCTGATACCCCCTACTGTACTCAGATTAAAAGCCAGAGTTCTTACCTGACTCATTAGGCTGTGACATCCCTGACCCCCAGGCCGTTACTCTTCCTCATTCTCACCTTCCTTCAGCTGCAGAAGCCTCCGTGCTGTTCCTCAAACCTACCAGGAGATTCCTCCTTTCATTCTACGTGTTCCGGCTATCTGGAATGCTTTCCCCACAAACCCAATGGCTTCTTCATCTCCTTCAAGCTTGCTGAAAAGTCGTTTTCTCAAGGAAGCTTGCCCTGGACACTTACATTCAACTCAATATGTTACCCTATATTATAAGATCTGCATCTCCCTGCTATTAATAGGAGTGTTTTGTTCACTGATACACCTCAAGCATTTCATACACCCTGGCACATAGTGGAGCTCAATAAATATTTATTGACAATGTGAATGTGCAAATAACATGGTATGGTTTGGAGAACAGGTAACTCACCTGCCACAAGAGTGGAAAGTGTCACCACATTTAGAACTACAAGTATAAAGATAATCAGGGTGCAGCAGCAAAGCTTGGCAGGTGTAACAGGAGATACAATTGCTAGGCATTTCTTTTGGAGATCTTTACCTGTAAATACAAATGTCATAATCTCAATCTCATGGAGGTATTAGAAAGAAAAATTTATCACAGAATCAACATGCAAAGTCAGCTGTACCTCACCTTCCCTATTGCCAAACTCTCTCACAAAAGGTCCATGTCCAGAAGAGATGGCCACAGCCCAAAAGCGACCCAGAGTTAAGAGAAACTGAAGCTTTTCCCCCTGGAGAGTCTTCCAGTTATTGAAAGAAGAGCTAATAAGAGAGTAAGAAATGAAAAGAGTAGAAATCAGAATGAAAATGAAACATATAAACAATCCAGATTTACCTCCTTAAATAACAAATAGAAGTTCTGAGAAGAGCATTAGAAAATTAATTGCTATAATTTATCATATTAACAGAATAAGAGAAGAGAAATGGATATGACCATGTCGGTAAGTATGACATAAAATATGGAAAAACGTAACAGCCATCCAAAATAACAAAGCCCAACAAATTATGAACTGAACTTTCACTTTTCATAGAAATAGTGCAGCTAACATGATACTTAATGGTGAAAAAGTGAAGGCCTTCTTCCAAAGGTCAGGAACAAGGCAAGGATGCCTGTTCTCACCAATCCAATTTAACATTTTACTAGGGTTTCTATGAGTGCCAATAAGGCAAGAAAAGTAAATAAGGCAAAAGTTAAAAAGGCAAAGAGATTAGAAAGAAGTGAAAATGTTTCAAGAAGTCACATCCACTCTCCTCCCAGTAGAAATATCAATTTGAAAATTATCTGCACATTAAAATACCTTCCCCAGAGCCAAGGAGCACGAGGTACACCCCCTCCCCCCCTCCCGCCTCATCCCAGCTCCTGTGTACTCTAGCAATTCCAGGCAGATAATGCAGCCTTTGACAGCTTCCACCCAGGGCTTCCTGTGGGCTCCTAGGAGCCCAGGCTCCTGTCTCCCCCTGCACCTGCCAACTCCAGCAGCCCCAGGTGGGGCTCCTGTGACACTTGGCTCCTAGGGAACTCCTGGGGACCAGGCCCCCAAAACCCTTCCCTCAGGACTGGGCAGTCCAGCAGAGAGAGAGAGAGACCCATTCCCCGTGGGAAAAGGGGAGTAAAACAGCACCTGCCTTGACTACACATCGCAGATCTGCCTTTCCCAGCCGTCTGACTCCTGCAGCCCTGTGTGACTCCCTGCAGACTCGCCAGCCAAGGCCCCCCGCCCCCAGGTGCCTGCCAGCTCCAGTGACCCAAGTGACTCCTGTGACACCAGGTTCCCAGCAGGCTTCTGGGAACTAAGGCCTCCTTCCACCCCAGTGGCTGCTGACTCTAGCAGCCCTAGGCAGCTCCTGTGACTTCCCTGCTGGCTGCCACCAATCAAGAAACCAACATAACTAGTCATTAGGGAAACAGTAAAATACAGTGAGCCGCCACAATATGTGCATCCAAGTGGCAGGTTAAACAAAATAGCAAAACTAAGTGACAGGGAAGAAAAGATACAAATGGAATTCTCATGAACTATTGGAAATATAACTGTATAGCCCCTTTGGAAAACAGCTTGGCAGTTAGGTGTGGTGAACATATCTTTACCATGAGGTGAGGTGAAGTCGCTCAGTCGTGTCTGACTCTTTGCGACCCCGTGGACTGTAACCTATTAGGCTTCTCCGTCCATGGGATTCTCCAGACAAGAATACTGGAGTGGATTGCCATTTCCTTCTCCAGGGGATCTTCCCGACCCAGGGATCGAACCCGGGTCTCCTGCATTGGAGGCAGACGCTTTAACCTCTGAGCCACCAGGGATACGCCCTAGCAATGTAAGAATCCCTTGGTGTCTATGCAAGAGGAATGAAAACTTCCATTTACACAGAATCCTAGACCTGAATATTTGTATTAACTTTATTCATTATCGGGCTTCCCTCATGGTTCAGCTGGTAAAGAAACCACCTGTAAATGCGGGAGACCTGGATTCGATCCCTGGCTTGGAAAGATCCCCTGGAGAAGGGAAAGGCTACCCACTCCAGGATTCTGGCCTGCAGAATTCGATGGACTGTGTAGCCCATGGGGTCACAAAGAGTCAGACACAACTGAGTGGCTTTCGCTTTACCTTTTTAGTCATCATCACCAAAACTGGCAACAATTCAAATATCCTTCAGCTGATAGATAAATAAATACCACTTGGTACTATGAGAAAAGAAAAACTTGACTTTATATTCACAATTGCTCATTTCTTATTTTTCTTTGGCTTGTTAAATTTTAGTGAGGCTCACTCTCCCCCCAAAATTCCCAAACTCTGGCTTGCCTGAAAATGTAAACAAGTTCTAAAAAGAGAAGTGAGATGCATCATAGCTCATGTGTGACCATGAGTTTGTGTCCCTGGCACAAAGTGGGAAGTGCTAACTTCAGGATATCACCTACTCTTTACACTTCATGCTCTCTTCCCCCACAAGTGTCCAACCCACTTCTTGACCTATTTATAAAATGAGAACCTTTTTTAGAGCATTCTTCCTATTGCAGGAGTCCTTGTAAATATCTCTCCTTCTTAACACTACGCTATTGATAACACGGTATAATATAGATGAATTTCAAATGCACGATGCTTAGTGAAAAAAGTCAGACCCCCTCGACATTCTTCTAAAGCAAGAGTATAAGAAAAGATAACAGATCAGTTTTTATTAAAGGGTGGACGAAGAGGAAAGCAATGTTTACAAAGGTGTGGGTGCGGGTGGAACTGTTCTTTATAATGATTGTGATGTGGCTACACAACTATATGTATTTGTCAAAACTAGAAGTGTATACCAAAAGAATGACTTAAAAAAAATTTATTTCTAATTGAGGGATAGTTGTTTTACAATGTTGTGCTGGTTTCTGCTACACAACAGCATGAATCAGCTAAAAGTATACATATATCCCCTCCCTCTTGAGCATCCTCCCACCCTCCCATCCCACTCCTCTAGATCATCACAGAGCCCTGACCAAAGTAAGACCCTGATGCTGGGAAAGATTGAAGGCAGAAGGAGACAGGGATGACAGAGGTTGAGATGGTTGGATGGCATCACCGACTCGATGGACATGAGTTTGAGCTAGCTCTGGGAGTTGGTGATGGACAAGGAACCCCCATGCTGCAATCCATGGGTTCACAGAGTTGGACATGACTGAGTAACTGAGTTGAACTGAATAGGCAAATATATAATTTAGCATTAGAAATTTTTTGTAATTTTTCTCCATGGTATTTGCCATTAACTTATGAATTATTATTTGCTTTCAAGTATATTGTTTCAAGTGCATTTTTTAGATGGTTTTGATATTGTTGTCCATGGAGTAGAAAGAGCACCGTTGAGGAATTTAAGGAATCCTAGAAAGAGTTTTGTCTCTATCACCATCTGCTTGTGTGGACTTGAACAAGTTATTCTGTCTGATAGTGGTTTAACTGGTCACTATTTTTCAAATCTTAGTAGCAGAATGAACAATGGTCTCAAAAAACAGTTATATTAAATTCTAAATACATAATTGTCCTCACAGTGATGAGCAAAGTCTTTCCTGAATTTATGATGAGTAATGCATGCGTGGTTAGTGTTAGTGGGGGTAGGGACAGGTTAGAAACATAACATTTATTTCTTCTTCCTCTTTCTTACTTTATTGCTCCCCTTCTTTCTTACTTTAGAGAGATCAGTTCCATTAATGTGCTCAATGCCTTGGCAACAAATTGGAGATAAATGCTTGTATTTTCATGAAGCTTCCAAACCTTGGAATGATAGTCTAGCTGAATGTTCCACAAGAGAATCCAGTCTGCTGATTATTCAAGATCAGGAAGAATTGGTAAATAATTAAGTAAAATACTTTAATACAACTTAGCACTGACTTCTAGCCATATCAAGATCTTTGTGCTTTAGCCTTAAGGGTTCTATGCAGATGAAAGTCTCAACCTTGACTTCAAGAAGCTCACAATCTGAGAGACTAAATAGACATGAAAACAAAATAAATATAATTTAATGAATACAACAATATAAACATAAACATTTGTATATATTAATATGTAAGTGAACAAATAGAAATATCACAAATAAGGATTAATTAACGCCAACAGGGAGTCAGGAAAGGCCTCATAGAAAAGGTGATACTTGAATTGGGTTTCAGAGGATGAGCATAAGAATGCAAACCAGCAACAGATAAACAGCTTCAATATTCAGTCATTTCTTCTGTTTCATTTGCAGAGACTCATACAAAATCTGATAAAGAAGCAATTCTGTTTTGGATTGGATTAAATTTTACATTATCAGAGAAGAACTGGAAGTGGATAAATGGATCCTTTTTAAACTCTGTGAGTATTTTAGATAAGCTAATTTGAATATTCAATTTGCTTCCCACTAGCTATCCATTTTGCAGATGGTAGTGTATATATATCCATGCTACTCTCTCAGTTTGTCCTACTCGCTTTCCCTTGCGTCTCTATTCCTGCCCTGCAAATACGTTCATCAGTACCATTTTTCGAGATTCCATACATATGCATTAATATATGAAATCCAACCAGTCCATCCTAAAGGAGACCAGTCCTGGGTGTTCATTGGAAGGACTGATGCTGAGGCTGAAACTCCAATACATTGGCCACCTCATACGAAGAGTTGACTCACTTGAAAAGACCCTGATGCTGGGAGGGATTGGGGGCAGGAGGAGAAGGGGATGGCAGAGGATGAGATAGCTGGATGCCATCACCGACTCGATACACATGAGTTTGGGTGAACTCCAGGAGTTGGTGATGGACAAGGAGGCCTGACGTGCTGCGATTCATGGGGTTGCAAAGAGTCGGACACGACTGAGTGACTGAACTGAACTGAAAGATGCTTGGTTTTTAAATTTATTTATTTATATTAATTGGAGCATAATTACTGGTCTACTGGTTTTAACTTTTAGTTTCATGTCCTAGAAAACTTATTTAACTTACAGGGACAGTTTAAATTTAAAAGAAAATAGATTTCACCTTTGCACTGCTCAAGTAGTCTCACCTACGTGGCTTAGCTAGTAAAACATCAACATTTGGCAAGAACTTTTGCTTGCATTAAGCATTAAGCATGAGCCCTGTGTTTCAGAAACTTCAATATCCTATTGTCCCAGATAAAAAGTAAAGTTCAGGGAGAGGGGAGAATAGAAGAAGAAAGAAGGAAATGCAAAATTTTAGCAGAAAATAGAAGTTCAGTAAAAGTTATAAAAAGTATTCTTTCTACTGGACTGAAGAACACACATGCATAAGCTATGTTCTTTCTCTTTATCATCAAATTTAATATAAACTAAAAATGCTAAAGAATTTGCTGGTGGATAGATTTAGGTCCAATTCCTACTTTCAAACTCTACATCTGCTTTTAAATTACCAAAGATTAAAATTTTAAAAAATAGAAATTAAATTACAAAGGATCTATACACCAATAGTCTCAGTTTTTGCAGGCAACTTTTTAAAAGTCAATAATTATTCATGATTTTATCAAACAAAGTCTCTTTAGAGAACAATAAGAAATTAATTCTCAGTTCCCAAGTTGCACTAGTAGTAAAGAACCCACCCGCCAATGCAGGAGACATTAGAGACACGGGTTTGATCCCTGGGTCCAGAAGATCCCCTGGAGGAGGACATGGCAACCCACTCTAGTATTCTTGCCCTTAGAGTCCCAGAAACAGAAGAGACCGGTGTCCTCTTCCAGAGGATTTTCCAGACAAGAATACTGGAGTGGGTTGCCATGTCCTTCTCCAGGGAATCTTCCTGACCCAGGGATCAAACTTAGGTGTCCCACATGCAGGCAGACTCTATACTATCTGAGCCACCAGGAAATCCCTTAATTTAACTGAAATGGTTATGTTTAAAAGATGCTCATTTCATTTTTATGATCACTTCTGAAAATTTCTGGTAAGATACATTATATAAACTACTTTGGTAATGTATTCTAAATAGGATGATATAAAGCTTAGCTGAAGATGGGCTATAATCAAAAGTCCAGAGAATGAAAAAAGAGAGAGAGCACACAGAAGTACACCAGAGCCCATGAGACAGAGAGAGACATAAAGCAAGAGAGAGACAGTGCATGCATGCTCAGTCACTTCAGTCATGTCTGACTCTTTGTGACCGCATGGTCTATAGACCGCCAGGCTCCACTGTCCATGGGATTCTCCAGGCAAGAATACTGGGGTGGGTTGCCATGCCCTACTCCAGAGGATCTTCCCCACCCAGTGATCAAACCTGCATCTCCTGAATTGTAGGCAGATTCTTTACCCACTGAACCACTTGGGAAAGCTGGAGAAAGCCAGAGGGAGAGACAAAGGGAAAGTCATTTGAACACATTAATGAGCCTCAATAGATTTCATCTGAAACACTTAATGATATCACTGAAAATCACATTTACCCTTAATTCCAAAAGAAAAATTTTCAGGACAGTTTTGTGCCCAAGGGTAAGAAAATATGCTTTTATATTTGTTTAGATTTTTTTTGAAGATAAAATTGTGACTTTTACTCATATTTCTTCCAGAAAATGTGACAACTCATTCAAAGCCCAGATCAAAAGTCACTTCACAAGTAAAGCCATCACCAATTCCCTAGGTTTTATTAAATATCTTGTAGTACAAATCACATCAAATTGTAGTAACTCATTTGTCTGTCCCTGAGATGATGAAGCCCTGCAGGCAGAGTCTAAATACAATTTGTCTTTGTAGCTCTGTGTCTGACAAATAATAGATTCCAAATATATTATTATTAGTTTCAAACAGACTACAGCATAGGTATCATGGTTAATTTTTTTTTAACATATACATGTGTTTATTCTTTTTCAAATTCTTTTCCCACTTCGGTTGTTACATAATATTGAGCAGAGTTCCCTGTGCTATATAGGAGGTATGGGTAACTTTTATTCATTTATGCATTACAAAATTGTTAGTGTCTGTTTGCCATCACTCTGGGATATAATCATCTGCTATTTAGCATCATAATGTGAGTTGCCAGAATGCAAGTAGCCAGCAACCTGGAGAAAAATACGAAGACTAATTGAAAACAAAACCCACAGACCATTTTTCTCTTAACCTCCTATAACATAATTCACTGTGCAGTAATATTTAAGTAACATATCCAGTAGCAGAATAACTAACATAACAATTACACACCTGCCCTCTCACCCACCTCTAGTCCCTCAAAACATCTCTCCTTCTATGGAGGTTAACTGTGAAGTACTGATACCTCTGAAGCACAATTTCTACTATGCTGTCAGTGATCAGTAGTATAAGAACTCCCCTCCCAACTCCTGTTTTGTTTTGTCAAAGTTTATCAATTTTACCTTACCAGATCTCCACTCCTCCATGCTCGGTGTATGGGTAGGGTCTGTCTCTAAGATTTTTAAAGACACCTCTGTTGTTGTCATGTTTCTGTTTGAAAAAAGGGATTTGGTGGTACCTTTTCTCAGTAGTTGCAAAGCAGGAAATGTGAATTGTAAGGAACTTCTGTTAACATTTGGCTGAAAAGGAAACTAGCAACCTCTCAGTTTAGACTCCACCTCTCATTGCAAAAGAGCCTCTTGATGAAAGTGAGTGAAAAAGCTGGCTTAAAATTCAACACTCATAAATCTAAGATTATGGCGTCCAGTCCCATTATTTCATGGCAAATAGATGGGGAAACAATGGAAACAGTGACAGACTTTATTTTCTTGGGCTCCAAAATCATTGCAGATGGTGACTGCAGCCACGAAATTCAAAGATGCTTCCTCCTTGGAAGAAAAGCTATGACTAACCTAGACAGCATATTAAAAAGCAGAGACATTACTTTGCCAACAAATGTCCATCTAGTCAAAGCTATGTTTCTTCCAACAGTCATGTATGGATGTGAGAGTTGGACTATAAAGAAAGCTGAGCGCCAAAGAACTGATGCATTTGAACTGTGGTGTTGGATAAGACTCTTGAGAGTCCCTTGGATGGCAAGGAGATCAAACCAGTCAATCCTAAATGAAATCAGTCCTGAACATTCTTTGGAAGGACTGTTGCTGAAGCTACAATACTGTGGCCACCTGATGTGAAGAACTTACTCATTGGAAAAGACCCTGATGATGGGTCTTTTCAGAAGGCAAAAGGGGCGCCAGAGGATAAGATGGTCAGATAGTATCACTGACTCAGTGAACATGAATCTGAGCAAACTCTGGAGGATAATGGACGACAGAGGATCCTGGTGTGCTACAGTCCTTTAGGTTACAAAGAGTTGGACGTGACTTAGCAACTGAACAGCATCATGTCACTATGTCACTGGGTGCTGACCTTCCAAAAATGTACATGTTTTTGTTGTTCAGTAACTCAGTCATGTCCAAGTCTTTGTGACCCCATGGACTGCAGCACACAAGGTTTCCCTGTCCTTCACCATCTCCTGGAGCTTGCTCAAACTCACGCCTGTGGAATCAGTGATATCATCCAACCATCTCATCCTCTGTCATCCCCTTCTCCTCCTGCCTTCAATCTTTCCCAGAATTAAGGTCTTTTCCAATGACTTGACTCTTCACATCAGGTGGCCATGTTTAGAGTCATCTCTGTTGGAAATGTACATGAGGCAGGAGCTAAATGGACTTGGGGCTGTACAGCTGGACTTTGTCCCCTGTGGATAGATACCCCAAGATAAAGAGGAGGAGAAGCTGAGCCCTGCCCAGATTCTCAAAGTCCAGAGGACCTTTCCAAGAATACACCTGTAACAAGGCTCTTTGTAGATCAAAAAGGGAGTAATGTCAGCCTGTCCACAGGCCTCTTCACAGAATCCATCTTGGCTAAGAAATGTGGGTACACTCATGGGAGGACACTGATATATACCAAATATGGACTCAGAATCAGCCAAAGCAAGACATTAGGCCAAAGGAAACCCAGAAGAAAATCGCATAAAAGTGATTTGAACTCAAGGGCCCGCTCTGGGCTTGCCAGTGTGTGCCTATGCACGTGCACTCTTTTCCCTCCTAATAAATGTTTCACTTGTTTCACTAGTTTTGGTTTCTCTGTGGAAATTCATTTTCTGGAAATGAATCCTAATGGCCGGGATTCAACACTTGGCCAGACTTCAATCTCTGGCCAGAAACCAAAGTCCTATTTCAAGTCCCTGCAGGTTGAGGTCACTCAAGCTCAGACATGTCTTCACAAAATCCTTTGTCTTTCTCTGTGAAAAAACAACAACAACAAGGAGACCTTAGAGGTGGCACAGCCTCAAGATAAAAGAAACTTATGGCCCTGAATTTCCATGTGGAAGAAAGCTGTGTTCTAACTAGAAACACCTATATTTCACAGCTACATGAGTGTTAAGTAAATATACGCTGTGCTATCAATGAAATTTAGGTTATCTATTGTAGCAGCTGTGTAATGTATCTAGTCAGAGTGGCAGCCTCATTTTTTCCATAGTTTTTTGCATTACTAATCATGTCTTATCCAGTCACCAAATATCTGCAGATTGTTACTACTGTGGTAGGTGCTGAGAAACAAAAGCTCGGCAAATTCTGATGAAGAGGATGAAGCAGGCACCTGGGTCTTGTGTGGGAGAGGTCTGGATGGATTTTCCAGAATGGCTGAGGCAAAGTTAGTGTCTTCTCTGGTGTCTAGTGAAGACAGGAACATTTTAAAAGATCACGGTTTATAGTACCACCGAAAATCTGACAGAGCTAAGAGCAAAGACAAATTGAAATTATCATAGAGTGATCAGTATAATGAGGTGCTCAGCATACAAAAATGGAGTTGGAAGGCAAGGGTCCGATTTCAGAATTCAAGGACTAGAACTTCTTTGTATCTTTGTATTGTGCCACACAAAAGGACAGAGCAACACCTGCCGATTCCTGTGACCTCAAGGTACCCCGAGAAATCTTGTTGTCACCCTCAAGATCTCCCTCCCTCCCTTTCCTGTGTTCGTGCAACTAATCCCTGCTTAACACACTTCACTTCACATCACATAAATTTTTAATGCTTGAGAAACAAGCTCTGTAATGAACCCATGACGTCTCACATTTAAAAAAATAAATAAACTTCCTCCTTTTTTTTTAAGTGCGTCAGTCACAACTCAGAGCTTCCTGCATCTGTGTCTCCAATCTGGGGCTCTAACAATCCAGCCAAAAAATGCCTCTTCTCAATCAGGTCTTTGTTTCTGAAATTTCAGTTAATAAAAGTAATACATTATGAAAATGGTGACACACTTAGCCTGCTTGACACCAGGAAGGGAACATTTTTTTTTTTTTAAACACACCCTTTTTCAGCCAGAGGGAGCTTAAGGTTCTTCAGACAAAGCTGAAACACAAGTCTCCCCAAGAACCTGGGACCTTTGTGTTTCTGGAAATGAGCGGAATTCAGGCCACTTCCAAAGGAATCTCAACTTTTCAATAATGGTACAATCCTGGGAGCGAGGCAGATGGAGACATAAAAAGGGGAAAGACCCTGAACCAGGTCACTAAGAACACCTGCTGCCCTCTCTCAGCCTTTCAAAGCCCTTAATCCCTAGACCACAGCACTTACCCTAAGGAATCTCCCAGTCACCCACTACAGTTCTGCAAACTCCTATGAAGAGGGCAGCTTAGGCGCACAGCCATCTGGGGAGAAATCAAGTCAAATATTTTTCAAATCACCCAACCAGGCCAGATGTTCACCCCTTATTGGGACAGCCCTGGAGAGTTTGCAACCTGCTTGAGACCAAGAAGGCAGTTTCTTTTCCTCTCGGTAGCAGTTTCTTTTTCATTATGGCTTTGCTCTGGGCCAGAGGTGCCCAAACAGGGGGATGTGGCGTCTCAGGGCTGCGACCGCCGCCTTCTCCCGATGCCTCTAGCTTACCTGTGGGGTGACCACATCCCTCTCCATCCGCGGCTGTCTCCCACATTCAGGTCCCAACCGTCTACCAAGGTCTAAGAGAGTCACCGGATGCAGGGCGTGGGAAACTACGCCCATAGAGCGGATGGTACCCCAGATGGTACTAGATAACGCTCTCTCCCCACCACCCTCCACCTTCCACGCTCTGCCCTAGACATTACGCCCCACTTCCTGTGTTTCATTTCTCAGGATGTTGAGGCAGAAAAGAAAGTCAGAACACTTGTAAACAGGGTACCTGCCGTTGAAGGGTCTTTGGCTCCTTTCCAACCTGCCAAACGCCTGATGGGGACCTGGTGGACAAACGGTGGATCTAAGAGGACAGCCCTGTGCTCAGGCTGTCTGCCAGGCTGGGTCCCTTCCTAGCACAGCAGGAGAAAGTCTGCATAAATCTCCACAGCCTGCGAGTCTCCCTGGCCTAGCAGAGATGGGGACAGGCACTGTCTGTCTCTCTGAGGTGCAACCTGTGGTAACCAAGACCCCTGAGAACAGAAACCCTGTTGTGCGTAGCCACCCACACACAAACCTCCTCTAACAGGTGTTGATTTGTGGCTTGTTAGCACCACTGTTCTCAGGAGAGCATACACAGATCAAAACCCCAGGCTAATATGTTCCGAGGCTACAAAATGAGGAAAGATTATAAAGGCCAAAAACTACAAGGTTATATAAATTGTCAGAAATTAGGATTAGAGTTGGGAAGAAATAAGAATGCTTGTTTAAACAGGAGCTGTTTGGGGTTCAAATGGTTACGCATTTGCAGGTGTAGGAGGGAGCCACTTTGAAACTATGTTTGCACCTGGCACTGCCTGCAGATACTATTTTGAAAATGTCTGGTGATGGTCTTGAGTTTGATATAATTCAGAAAGTTTAATTCTCAGTGATGCATCTGCAAGTTCTCAGATGCAAGATTGCATCTGAAACTAATTCCACCTAAGGCCATCTGGCTCCTTTTTGTATGCGTGAACTATAGTTACTCCATTTTTATTTTTGAAATATCTTAAATACATAATCAGGCTCCCGTGGTGGCTCTGTGATGAAGAGCCTGCCTGACAGTGCAGGAGAGGCAGGTTCAATCCCCAGTCCAGGAAGATCCTTTGGTGAAGAAAATGGCAACCCAGTCCAGTATTCTTGCTGGGGAAATCCCATGGACAGAGGAGCCTGGTGGGCTACAGTCCATGGGGTGGCAAAAGAATTGGACAGGACTTAGTGACTAAACAACTCCAGTACTTTGGCCACCTCATGCGAAGAGTTGACGTGAATCTGAGTGAACTCTGGGAGTTGGTGATGGACAGGGAGGCCTGGCATGCTGCGATTCATGGGGTAGCAAAGAGTCGGACACGACTGAGCGACTGAACTGAACTGAACTAGCAACTAAACAACAGCAGCAGCAAATATATCATCACCTGTCGACATTACCCTTTTTTGGATTTTTGTGGGGTGATAAGATTTCAACCCTGAGGATCTGCTGCAGTGAGATTGGTCCAGTTGGAACAGAGTTTACAAACAGATTCTTAAAACAAGACAGTAATGGCAGAAATCAGTCTTTGATGAACAAAAATTTTTTTCCTGGTGAATTATTTTGATCCTTAAAATGATTTAGAAGTTTCACCAAGTGGTGACAATAAAAAGCTGACTCTTTAGAAGACAGTTTGTCAGTTTCTTATTAAATTAATATACTTGCCAGGTGATCCAACAGTCTCACTTTTGGGCATTTACAGAAATGAGTTGAAAACTGATGTTTATGCAAACTTACACAGGTGTGTTTATAGCAGCTGTATTTATGATTGCCAAAACTTGGAAGCAACCAAGATGCCTGTTAATATATAAATGGCTAAACACACTGTAGACTCTCCAAACAATGGCATAATGTTTAAGGACATTAAGAAAAGTTCTCAAGTGAAGAAAAAAACATAAAAAGAACCTTTTATGCAGGTTATTAAGTGAAAGAAGGCAATCTGATAAACCTACATACTGTAAAATTGCAATAATTTGACACTTACATAAAGGCCAAACTATGGAGATATTGAAAAGACATGTCTGAAGCCAAGGTGGAGAAATTGGGAGGGATGAATGGGGGAGGCCAGGGGGTTTTTTAAGACAATGAAACTACACTCTGTGATTCTGTAATGATGGATTTAAAACTACTAGGTGGTGTTTTGGGGGAGTCTCAAGATCTCTAGTTCTTTATGTCTCAGCACAGAAAGAATCCAGTGAGAGGCAAAGGGATAGATAAGAAGTGATTTATTAGAATAGGAGGTTTGTGAGGTTAACAAGTGGATGGATGAGAGGGTGCTGTGCCTGAGAGCTTAGTGGTCTATAGTTTTATATTAATAATCAAAGGAAAAATGGGGAGGGGAAAAATACCACTTTTTCCCTCATTCTTGAGTAGATGTCAAGCTTCCATAGTCAACTCTGCCTTCATGTCAGGCTGGGGAGTTTTCTTGTCCCTACATGGTTAAGCCAGGACAGTCATGGCACTAAGGAAAAATTGTTTCAAGTCTCAGTACCATGAGGGTCTTTCACTTTGAATGTCACCTTTCATTTCACTGTTTATTTGTTTGTTTTTACTTTATTTTACTTTACAATACTGTATTGGTTTTGTCATACATCAACATGAATCCACCACGGGTGTATATGAGTTCCCAATCCTGAACCCCCCTCCCACCTCCCTCCCCATACCAATGTGCAAAGAGCTTGTCCTGGGGGCCATTAACTTACTGAGCTCACTAGTTGGGATATGGGTCTCATGCCGTCATTGTTCTGTTGTTTTCAGAGATGTCTCATGCTTCTGTTTTGCAAGGTTTTGTTGCTAAACAACCCTGCTTGGTTTTGTAGTTAAACAAACCTGCTTTTTTAAGCGATCATTAACATACAGGGGTTTCCCATTCTCATACTGTTTAACTTACAGTCCCCAGTGGGATTAGCCATTTAATTACCTACTTTGTCCCTTTACTCTATCCCTATCAAATTCGTGTCATTATGAAAGTGAAAGTGTTAGTTGCTCAGTCGTGTCTGACTTTTTGTGACCCCATGGACAGTAGCCCACCAGGCTTCTCCGTCCAAGGAATTCTCCTGGCAAGAATATTGGAGTGGATAGCCATTCCTTTCTCCAGAGGCTCTTCCTGAGCCAGGATTGAACCCCAGCCTCTTGCCTCGCAGGCCGATTCTTTACTGTCTGAGCCAACAGAAAAGCCCCAGCTTGCCAGAGTATATAGAACATAAAGAGTAAACCCTAATGTAGTCTATGGACTTCAGTTCATAATATTGGAGCAAAATTTGTTCATCAGCTGTAACCAATAAAACAAACTAATGCAATGTGTTTAAATCAGGGGAAGCTGTGTATGAGGGATAAATGCCTGTGGAAACTCTCTGCATTTCTGCTTTTTACCCGAACCTAAAAGTGCTTTTTTTTTTTTTTTTCATAAACCTAAAATGGAATCTCTTAACTTAAAAGAGCAGTTGACTCTTAGTCAGCATTGTCATGTTTTTAGCTCAGTGACCTAGGAACCCACTCTCATCCTTAAACTAGAACTGGAAGTTAAACATGCGACATATACGGAGCTCTAGTGTGTTCTGTGTGACATGAGTTCAGGGTCAATGATTAATTGCTGTCAGAATCCTTTAAACTTAAAGTGTAAGTCTGAAAAAGGCACTTTAGAAACCACTGGAGACAATGCCGAACAAATTAAAGCACTAAGCCATCAAGAGAAAAAGAGAGGCTGAAATCTCTACTTTTGCTTTGCTATGACCACAGTAACCTTTGAAACAGAATTGTTATCCATCCAACTACCCTTGCTGAAGGGTAAATATAATTGGGACTTTCCTAGTGATTTAGTGGTTAAGAATTCACCTACCAATCCAGGGAAAGCAGGTTCAGTCACTGCTCAGGGAACTAACATCCCACATGCTGTGGGGCAATTAAACCCTCAGGCTGCAACTAGAGAATAGCCGTGCCACAAAAAAAAAAGACCCTGCATGCTGCAACTAAGACCCACTTAACAACTAAACTACCACCACCATAGAGCTTCTCCATCTTCAGCTGCAAATAATATAATTAATCTGATGGTGGTATCCATCTATAAAGCTGGGCTTCCCAGGTGGTGCTTTGGTGAAGAATCCACCTGCCACTGCAGAAATTGTGGGTTCAATCCCTGGGTGGGGAAGATCTCCTGGAGAAGGTATCTTCTGACTTAGGCAAACACCTGTCCAGAGCTTAAACAAGGGGCTTCCCTGGTAGCTCAGCTGGTGAACACTTTGCCTGCCATGCGTGAGACCCCAGTTCGATTTCTGGGTCAGGAAGATTCCCTGGAGAAGGGATAGACTACCCACTCCATTATCCATGGGCTTCCTTGGTGGCTCAGACAGTAAAGAATCCTATTTCAATGCAGGAGATTTGGGTTAGATCCCTGGGTTGGGAAGATCCCTGAAGGAGGGCATGGCAACCCACTCCAGTGTTCTTTCCTGGAGAATCCTCATGAACAGAAGAGCCTGGCGGGCTGCAGTCCATAGCATCGCAAAAGAGTCAGATATGACTGAATGACTAAACACAAAGTGTATACAAAGTTAGGGAAATATCAAGGCTGTCCAGGTCACCATATACATATACATCAATCTTGTTCAGAGGTACCTTGGCACAATAAGCAACACAGTAAATATTGTTTTCATCCACTTGAATTTAGACAAACTACCTACCCAGGAGCAGAGCTACTGTTTGCAGTACAATCGCCAGCCTTGAGCAAAATTTATTTTAGCTTTTTTTCCTCTGTATAACTTGGTTTTGTAGGTATTACAGGAGCAAAATGTGGTACGGTAGGTTGCAAAAGGAGCCTGGGTTTTGAGGTAGGAAACAGATGGTCAGTCTTGCTCCTTACTCATCCTTGAATTAAAAAAAATCCAATGCCTGGATAAGGCAGATATTAATGTATCAAATGAAACAATGGATTGAAGCATTTACCAATAACTTGAGCTTTCTGATTTCAGTATACAGAAGGTTTAAGGATATAAAAAAGAAAGGCCAGCAGCGCCCCCTGGTAGGAGCTGTTAGTAAATGAACTCAGGTTTTTAAAAACATTGAACGACAAAAAGCACCCCAAAACAAAAACCAACCAGACAACAACAACAACAACAACAAAAACCTGCAAAGCAAAAAACACTTGGGTTTTTGGAGCAACTACGCAAGTTTCACTGTAGCAATCAATACTCCATTTATTTATGTGCGTGCATGCATGGGTGCTCAGTTGTATCCTACTCTTTGCGACCCCATGGACTATAGCCTGCCCATCTCTGCTACCCATGGGGATTCTCCAGGGAAGAAGAATGGAGTGGGTTGCCATGCCCTTCTCCAAGGAATCGTCCCAAACCAAGGATCCAACCCACATCTGTTATGTCTTCTGCATTGGCAGGCAGATTCTTTACAATTGGCACCACCTGGGAAGCCCTAGACATAGGTTTATTCCATATCTTGGCAATTGTATAAGTAATGCTGCTACAAACATTGAGGGGTATGTATCTTTTCAAGTTAGTGTTTTTGTTTTTTTGTGACATATACCCAGGACTGGAATTGCTGGGTCATATGGTAGTTCTAGTATACATATGCTAACAATATTAATGTTCCAAGTCACAAACATGGGATGTCTCTTCATTTAGTTACATCTTTTTTAATTTCTTTCAGCAATATTCTACAGTTTTCAGTACAAGTTTTAATTAGGTTTTCTGAAGTATTTTATTCTTTTTGATACTGTTGCCAATGAATTTCATTTTCTTTCCAAATCATTAATCAGTGTATAGCAACTGATTTCTGTGTATTGACTTTTTATTCTGAAACTTAGACAAGTTCATTTATTAGTCTAATAGTTTGTGAGTGTGTGAGTCTGGAGTCTTGATGGTTTTCTACACATAAGGTCTTCTCTGAACAGATATAATTTTGCTTCCTTTTTTTCAGGTTGGATGACTTCACTTCTTTTCCATGTCTAATTGGTTTGGCTAGAACTTCCATACCTATTTTGAATAGGAGTGGTGAGAACAGATATCCTTGCTTGTTCTTGACCTCAGAAGAAAAGCTTTTCTGTCTTTTTTCACCACTGATTGTGCTGTGGGCTTTACATAAATGGTCTCTATTATGTTGAGGTATGTTAGCCACTCAGTTGTGTCTGACATCTTGTGATCCAATGGACTGTAGCCTGCCAGGTTCCTCTGGTCCATCAGGTGGTCCAGACAAGAATAATGGAGTGAGCAGCCATTCCCTTCTCCAGGGGCTCTTCTTGTCCCAGGGACCCCTCTGTCTCCTGCATCTCCTGCTCTGGCCGGTGGCTTCTTTACCACTGAGCCACCTGGGAAGTCCATTTTATAAGTATACAATAGTGATTGCATAGTAAGGGTCTTCTGTTTTATAAGATGGCTGTCAAGATGGTTGTAACAAATGAAAACATACATCAGTATGTTTTGCACTGCATATGCACAAGTGAAACGTCTCCTTTGGTTTATATTTCTGGCTGGTTTGTACTTCTGAAGCTCACATAATTTTGCAAGCTTCTGGTTGAAGAGAATACTCTTTCCTCAGTCAGTTGTTTTTAACATGGCCATTGTGGACTCCTCGTGGTCATAGTCACGCTTCCTAACTTGAAGGTAAGCTTCAGTGCACTGAAAGCATTCTTTATTTAAGCTAAGAACAGTCTGGATCTTTGGCTCCTCGCTTTCTCTGTTGTATTTCTCACTGACCTTTTCCACATTTACAGCTCCTTTTCCCACATTTTGCAGCTCTTGGCAGGAGCACAAATATTGCAGGAAAATTTGAGAGCTTTAGAAAAGTGACCTACATTTTTTTGTGTGTCTTAGTGTTTACTTTTTACAACCTGGCATTAAATATGGTTTATCTTGATTCTTGTTTTTTTGTGTGTGTGTGTTTTTCTTTTTCTTTTTTTTGAGCCAAATAAGAGTACTTTATTTCCTTCACTCTGGTCCTGGCCCAGAAAAAGTTGTTGAAAAAAGATCCTTACAAAGACAACAAACAATCTTTCCAGAATATTGTCAAACAATAGGCCAATTAACTAAACAAAGTAGATATTGAAAATAATAGTGAAAAAGTTCCTTTGGAGTTTTCCGTGTTATGGAAAACTTGAACAAACTTTTTGGCCAACCTAATATTACATGTGTAAGTACACTGGACACCCAGTAAGTGGACTTCCTCACTAATTTATAGACAAAACCCACAATAACCAGAATGGTTAGGTGCTGATTATAAGAGAGACAGCAAAACCCTTTAAATTGGTCAGTTCCTTCAGCTGATCTTGCCTCACAGAAGTTGGAGTTTTCCTTTTATACGAGTATAGTACCACATTCTTCTTTTTGCAATGGAGAGTCAGGTGATATATGCTGATTTAAACTTACCCAGGGATTCTGGCATTGAACGGTCATCACCCCCATCTCGTCTTCAGAGTAAGTGGCTTTAATTTTCTTTTTGGCATTTGTATATCTTCCAATAGTTAGATGTTCCTGTAAATTTGTGGCTTTAAATCATGACTTTGAAGATGAGCAGTAGTCATGTATTAAGTTGATATAGCATGGCCTGTCTGTAGGTAAGCACAGGTGTGGAAAAAAGTACGTACCTTTAGATTTCTTCTTATGAAGATACTTTTGTGAAAAGTGAACATCATTCCTGTTACTGAGCCTTGGCTAAAAGAACCTGAATAAATATCTTACAAGTATGAACAAAGGAGTATTTTTATTTTATTTGGAAATAAAAGGAGTTTTTCTATTTTTGCTTTTGTTTTTTTTTTAATATAAATTTATTTTATTTTTTAAAAAAATTTAAATTTTACTTTATTTTACTTTACTATACTGTAAAGTATTTACAAACTATTCAGTTATCAACATTCTAAATTGGAGACTGAAAAGTCTTAGGGTTAGCAAATAGTTACATGATACCCTTCAAATGGGGGTTATGGAAAAATTGGAGAATTTTGATAACTACAGTGACAGTTTGGTCAAGCTATAGTTATTTTTTGATGGGAAATAGCAAAGCTTTCTGTTCCCTATTCAAATTTAGCAGTAGTGGAGAGAAAGGAGGATGGTGTTGAAAGGAGATGTGGGAGGATGAATATAGAAAAAGCAAGATTTTCCTCAAAAGCTATGATCTAAGATCCCAAATCAATGGGGTCAGAAAATGTGTCTATTCTGCTCATAATCATTATTCCTCAAAATATCATTATAAAAGTAAATCTGAAAAACAAAGCAGAATAAAGTCAGAACAAAATATGTGGTTACAAAACACTTGACTGCAAAAAATGTGTAACCTACAAGTTGAGAATTTTGTACTTGGTGGTTTTACCGAGGACCATAGCTGGGAAGGCAGCCTCTTAGATAACTCCGAGGAACTGTTCCCAAATGGTAAGGGAGAAGCCAGGACATATAGGAGTTTTTGCTGCAAATAAAAAAAATATATAGTTGACTACCAAAAGATGACTGCTAATCACAAAAACAGACATATCGAGTTAATGATTTTAGTGTTTTCTTATGTGTGAGAAGACGCAAGAGTCTGGGCTTACTGAAATCATTCCCGTGATGCGCATTTTAACTATCTAGCGCTAGCATCCTGATTTTCTTCACTCTGAATTCCACTTGGGTTTCACCATCGGGGCAGCTGCCCTGGCTGATGGCTTTATGGTCACAACATCTCTTGTTTATTGAGATGGCAGGTGACATTCTTTCTCCACAGATTGACCTGGTATTACAATTATTGTGAAACTACCCCTGAGCTCTTTGGCAAACTGTTCAGGCTGTGGAAACTGTAGAACAGTGATTATATCAAAGGCATTCAGGTAAACCAGAGATGTGAGTTGTGACCTATTTAGTTTATGGCCCAGCACTTGATTTCTTAAAAAAGTAGATAAGTGTTCGGAAAATGCCTCTAGAGTCTACCTATTCATCCAAAAATAAGCACCTGTGCCAGGCATGCCCTGGTGCTGAGGTTAGGACAAGTGAAAAAAAATAGTGGAGAAATATTTTCTTTTTTTGTGTTTATGTCATGCTGCTAGGAAGACATACAAATAAACAAATAACTAAGTATATGCATATATATGGGTTAGATAATATTAAACACAATAGAGATCTATATTTTTTACTCTCTTATATTCACCCCTCTGCTTTTTTTATCCTTTATTTATTTATTTATGGCTGCACTGGGACTTTGCTGCTGCCTGTGAACTTTATTGAGTTGTGGACTATTCAAGGGCTTCTCGCCAGCTATAGTACACAGGCTTCTCATTGTGGTGGCTTTTCTTGTTGCAGAGCTCAGACTTGGTACCAGACGTGCACTGCTTAGTCGTTCCACAGCATGTGGAATCTTCCCAGATCAGGGATAGAATCCCTGTCCCCTGCTTTGGCAGGTGGATTCTTAACCACTGGACTACTAGGAAAGTCCTGAGAAACTGTTTTTTATTTGTGATGGAATTGAGAGTTAACTTCAGAGAGGGTATGATATCAAGTAGAAGAAGGCCTGCCTCACAAGATGACATCTGAGCCAAGACTTGAAAGAATTAAAGGAGAAAGATATGTTTCCTTGGAGAAGAGCTTTTTAGAAGATGGACCAGGGCAAGTGCAAGTTCCCTGGGATGAGAACATTCCTGTCCTTTTGTAGGAGGAGCACATAGGTTGGGTGTGAAATGATGGGGCATGTCTGTGTTGAAAGCAGCAGGAGATAAAGTCAGAGATGTAATGGGAAATGGATTGAACAGGAATTCGTAGACTCTTTTACAGATATACAGTCTTAAATCTGCTTGACAGAAGGCCAAGGAAAGGTTTAGAGCAATGGAGTGAGATGATTTGGCATACTATTTATTATTATTTTTAATTTTATGTATTTATGTATTTATTTATTTTTGGCTGTGCTGGGTCTTTGTGATAGACCCTACTTTAAGATAACTGATAAATGTTCTTTCCTGCCCCTAACCCCCAACCTGAATCTAGCTCTTTCTTATGTGATCCAAACAGCCTTTGCTTTTTGTACCAGATGAACTCAACTGAGTTAACCAAGCATGTTTTCTTAATGCCTCAGATTTTTGTCAGGGTCCACATTGGCATAACTTTGCCCTGAAATTTGGTTGTGCTGTGATTATGATTATACTTCTTGCCTTGACCGTGACTGGGTTGAGTGTTTCAGGTAAGTGATGCAAGATCATTTATTTCTTGTTCTACTTATTCTCTTTCTGCCATAAATAGTAAAGTATGTTAAACATCTTTGGCCACCCCAAACTTAGTGGAAGACTGATGAAATAAAAACAGTTATGAAACAGCGCTCTAATGGTGCCCAGCCCATATCCATACACTCTGCAAAACCTAGGCTTTCATATTTCTCTTTCTAATTGTTCTGAGAATCTTCATAGGGGATTTACATGTGCTCCAAGAACTTTTTTGAAAATTGCAATTATGATAAAGCTTGATAATAACAAAGAAAATAAGCTTACAATTGCTTAGAGTTTTTTTTTTTTTTTTTTAATGTGGACCATTTTTAAAGTCTATTGAATTTGTTACAGTACTGCTTCTGCTGTTTTTATGTTCTGAGTTTCTTTTTTGTTGTTGTTCTTTTTTGGCCCCAAGGCATGTGGGATCTTAGTTCCCCCACCAGGGATCAAACCAGCATCCTCTGCATTGGAAGGTGAAGTCTTAACCACTGGACTTCCTGAGACACCCCTACAGTTTCTTAAGTGCCTACTAAATTCCAGATTGTCCTAGACAATGTCTCCCATAGGACAGACACAAATTATACTCATTCTGAAAATGGAACATGTAGACAGGAGTGTAAGCAATTTAAGAATTTAAGTAACACCTGGCAGTTTACTTATATATTGTGTGTGTCCATGCTAAGTCACTTCAGTCATGTCTGACTCTTTGAGATCTTAGGGACCATAGTCCTCCAGGCTCCTCTGTTCATGGGATTCTCCAGGCAAGACTACTGGAGTGGGCTGCCATTCCCTTCTCCAGATTGCCGGGGTCTAGCCCTGGTGGATCCAGGGAATTCAAAGTGGGGACGGAGTCGGCATCTAGGAAAGAACTATTTAGTTAGGGATATAAAGAGAGATTAGAAAAGAATAGTGTAGTAGGAAAATTAGTGGAGAAAAGAGGCTGAATAACTTGGTTTACGCAGAAGACCAATAAAACTCCGAGACAAGGAGTTTGCACCACCTACGTAGGCCACAGGTGTCTTCCCAGTCTCCCAAAGGAGTGGAGACACAAAGGGCCTCCCCGTTCCAATCTTAGAAGCCCTGGCAAAATTAGTAGACCTGGCGAGCCTCCGCGTTCCAGATGGGAATTCAGCCAGAAAACGAGAAAAGACGACACGGGGGATACCAGTCTTTCCAGGAACTGGTCCATTTCTTTATTTTCCAGGTCCACTGTTATACTTTTAGTTGTACATAGAGATAAACAGTGTTACGCAGGGTCAGCTGCTCTGACCCTTATCTAAAGACAATGTTCTATGCATATCTTTGTTCTTACAAGGGTCTTACGTTTGTTTACAATATCTTCTGGTCTGGAGACTGATTAACATTTTATGGCCCCATCTTTCTTTCTATTGATAAAGGTTAGTCAATCAGAAAACTTGCTTTCCCGTCAGATGTACTTAGTCTTAAGATAGTGATAAAGTTACATTCTTACATAGCAAGGATAACAACGATTTATAACAAAGAAAGAGGAGTACAGTGATTTATAATAAAAAGAAAATTCATTAACTCAAAAGTCTAGTATTACTAATATCAAAACTGCTATATTTCTTTTTCTACATTCCAATTACATCGATTAACATACTCCCAGGTGCCTAAGGATATGGAGGCCTGGTGGCAATCATTAACTCAGCAATGAAACCCTTCACCAACATGATTTTTATCTTTAGAAAAGCCCTATGCTAACTAAGACTTTCAAAATATTCCAAATTCTCTGTGCTGTTTATGGTTGAGAGGTTGTAAATAATCATGTAGGTAGCAGCAAGAGTGTGGATAATCCTGTCACACAAGCTAGTCTACAGCCCCCCGTTAATGTCAGAGGTGTGAGTGAGAGACATGAAATAATAAAACAGACAGATTCTGGTTTCGGGGTAGATGCTCAGGCAGAGGACCCCTTGAGACCTGATCCACCTTGCCCTGTCAGGCTCTTCTGCATGACCTTGTCATGGGTGGGATCTCCTGTGCTGGCTTCTGACACCAGATTACTTATATATTAGATGTAAGTAACTCAGTGTTTCTCTCTGTTTACTTATCTGTTTGTTTATGTTGTCTTCTAAGCAGACTCACTGTTACTAAATTGCTATTGCTCTTATCTTCTGTTCATTTCAAGCTTGTTGAGATAGTACTGAGATGACAATTTCCTGAAGTGATAAATATAGCATATCCATTTCATTGCACCTTTCAGCATTTTATCTTCTTAATGGTGTTTCTTTATTTACCAGTGATATTCATAAGACAAAACACATCAATAGAAAAAACCAGCATGGATGCTCAAGAGAATTGGAAGGAAGCAACAGGTATATTTTGTGGCTTGAATTTTCTAAGACTAATGGCTAAAATTTGATAGTTATCATTGTATTATTCTCGTTAAGGCTCATTACAACCCATATGTTAAGATTAGTTTTATCACTCTGATTTTATGTTTGACAAAACTGAGGCATGGAAAGGTTAAGCAACTCATTTGGGGTCATACACGTGCTAAGGGGTGACACTGAGAATTGTACATCAGTGGTCTATTGTCAGAGCCTATTATCTTGACTACCAGATAATACTGCCTTAAGAGTACTCAGGCTAGGAGAGTCCATAATTATTAGTCAAAATCCAAGCTATAAAGTAAAATATACATTAAGTGAGATATTTGGTGATTTTGATATGTCAAGCAGCTGACCTTTGATTAAAGCTAGTGAAGAGAACACAAACATGTAATGAATTCTTTAATATTTATTTATTAATCATTAAGATATTGATCTTGTCCTTATACTTACTAAGCAGTGTGTGTTAATACTCAATTGTTGAGAGACTATAGCAAAATGTGATCATTTATTATATACATTTGTACAGAGGAGAAATTTTAAGAAAATGAGACTATCCCTCTAAAAAATGCTATCCAATAGATCTCATTATTAGGCAAATATATAATTTAGCAGTTAGAAACTTTCTAATAATTTCTCTCCATGATACTTGCCATTAATTGTGGGTACGAATTATTATTTGCTTTTCATTTTACATGTTGTTTCAAGTAGACTTTTTTTAAAGAGCGTTTGATATAGTTGTCCATGGAGTAGGAAGAGCAATGATAAGGAATTTAAGGAATCTCAAAAAGAGTTTTGGCTCTATCACCACCTGCTTGTGTGGACTTGAACAAGTTATTCTGTCTGTCAGTGTTTTAGCTGGTCACTAATTTTCAAATTTTAATAGCAGAATGAACAGTAGTCTCAAAACCCTCAGTTATATTAAATTCATGAATTGTTCTCACAATGATGATCAAAGACTTTCCTGAACTTATAATAACTTGTATGAGATCCAACCAGTCCATCCTAAAGGAAATCAATCCTGAATATTCATTGAAAGGACTGATGTTGAAGCTGAAACTTCAATACTTTGTCCACCTGATGCAAAGAACTGACTCATTTGAAAAGACCCTGATGCTGGGAAAGTTTGAAGGCCAGAGAAGAAGAGGACGACAAAGGATGAGACGGTTGAATGGCATCACCAACTCAATGGGCATGAGTTTGAGTAAACTCCGGGAGTTGTTGATGGACAGGGAGGCCTGCTGTGCTGCAGTCCATGGGGTCACAAAGAGTTGAACACTACTGAGTGACTGAACTGAACTGTGTATGTGTGGTTAGTGTTAGTGGGATGGGGACAGGTTAGAAATATAACATTCATTTCTTTTCTTCCTCTTTCTTACTTTATTTTTATTTTCCCTCTTCTTTGTTACTTTAGAGAGACCAGTTCTGTTAAGGTGTCCAATGCACTGGCAACAAATCCGAGATAAATGCCTATATTTTATTGAAACTTCCAAACCTTGGAATGACAGTCTAGCTGACTGTTACGCAAGAGAATCCAGTCTGCTGCTTATTCAAGATCGTGAAGAATTGGTAAATAATTACTAATAAGTAAAATACTTCAATAAAACTCAGCATTGGCTTCTAACCATAACAAGATTTTTGTGTTCTAGTCTCGAGGGTTCTATGCAGATGGAAGTATTAACCTTGACTTCAAGGAGCTCACAATCTGAGAGACTAAATGGACATATAAGCAAAATGAATATTATTTAATGAATACAAAAATATAAATATTTGGATGTATAAATGAATGGAATAGAAATATCACAAGTAAGAATAATTAACTCCAATGAGGTGTCAGGAAAGGCTTCATAGAGGAAGTGATACTTGAACTGGGTTTCAGAGGATGAATAGAAGAATGCAAACCAGCAATAGATAAACAGATTCAATATTCAGTCATTTCTTCTGTTTCATTTACAGAGACTCATACAAAACCTGATAAATAAAGAAGGAATTCTGTTTTGGATTGGATTAAACTTTACATTACCAGAGAAGAACTGGAAGTGGATAAATGGATCCATTTTAAATTCTAATATGTGAGTATTAGATAAGCTAATTTGAATATTCTGTTTGTATCAGGTTTGCAAGGCAAGATAGTAACATTGCTATTGAAGACTGAGATTTATAGTTTTAATTTAGTTCAGAAATTTTCAAAAGAAGCAGTATAGTCTGAGAAGAAGAATGATTTTTGAAGTTAGTTGAAAATCTCCATATATGAAAAGACATCACTCTTTGTCACAATGTATATTTTTAATTGCAATAGAATTTTAGGAAACAGGGGATAGACCAACTCCTTTGGGAGGGACACCGAAAAAAAAATTTAACAAAATTTAAAAATAAAGAAGTTTCTAGCTGGATGCTATTGGAAAAAGAATTTTTGTGCCAATATTACTAAATACAAAGAATTTAAGTAGAACTTTTCAAACTGTGGGACCAAATAAGTAGGCCACATACAGCATTGAAATATGAATACAAGAAGAAAAAAGTATAGCAAATATCAGATTGTGGAATCTAGGCATTTGAGAGAATAGGCCAACTTGTGACAAATATTGTAGCCTATTTTAATCAGTGGTGTAGAGAGAAAGTTGTTTGAGAAGATGCAATGAAACTGCATAAGCCACAAAAGAGCTATTTGCTATTTCTTTTTAAAAATATTTATTTATTTATTCATTTATTTTTGGCAGTGCTGGGTCTTCATTGCTGTTCAGACTTTTCTCTAGTTGCTCAGAGTAGGGGCTACCCTCTAGTTGTAGTGTGTGGGCTTCTCATTGTAGTGGTTTCTCTTGTTGCAGAGCACAAGCTCTGTAAAGAAATTTTGATGAGCATTTCAGAATAGATGATAATCCTGTTATGATTTTTGAGTCTGTGAATGATTTATTTATATTTGTATAAAATACAGTTAAAATTGATTTTTTTTAACATTCAAAAAAATAAGACATTAAAATTGAAGACACAGGAGCAGGTAAAAATTTATCTAAAACAGAGCAGTAATTTGTTATGTGGAAAATTACAAAATAATTGAGAGACATATTGCTTTAATTAGCAAATTTTTATGTTGTTTTGCCCATGTTCTAAAATATAGTATTTTTAAATATAGTACTTTAAAATGAGTATCACTTTAAAATAAAGGGTCCTGGACAAGAATAAATGTATGAAAAGGAAAATATATTTTGTTAAATAAAATCTATTCTGATTTTTTATTTGTTTTCCAGGGATTATAGTCTATATTTACATATAAATGCAACTCTGATATTGTTTATTTACTTCTATATTATTATATCAGCTCCACCTGGTTTTACATCAGATCATCAGGCATTAGACTGTCTCTTATACACATCTAGATGTGTATAAGAGACAGCTATTAAGGTTTATGATAAAATTGGAAATCTCTGAAGTGTCTATGAGCAGAAATATAGGCAAAGTTGATGAACTAAATTCAATTCGCATTCTTTTCTATTCTGAAGACTGAAAGGATGCTTTGATTAAGACAGTGATCAGGTAACCCTGAAAGGTATCATATGATAGTAGAAAGAGTAGCAGTTAGACTCTGCTTTTATTTAGTTCTCTACCCTGGTTTTCAGGTAATGAAAAACATAAACAGTAATAATTTTTTTCACTGTTTGGGGGATTAAAGAATATAACACTAAAGAACTAGTCAGTGATCTGTTCAAAGAAGGCCTGGGAAGTCACTGAGGGTCTTTTGAAAAAGGGCTTGCTCAAATGAGCATTTTAAAAGTTATCTTGAAAGTTGAAGAAGGAGACCAGAAGGGTGAAAGAGATAAAATACAGGGGACTTTTGCTATTACTCGCTTGAAAGAAATGCTGATGTGACTAGACTGTCAGGCACTAGGAGGGAATCAGGTAAACTTCTCAGGGCCAAGGGGCTTTATGAAGAAATGGAACAAAGGAACAACATCTGTGATGGAGCCCTGCCCACTGTACCACTACACTTTCAATTTAGGACAAACAGGTGAACGTCTTCCGCATACCCGCTCCTGGCATGCCAGTTCTGTGTTGCCATCCTATTCTTTGACTGTTATTCACATCCCACCTGCAGTGAGCCACAAGACTCCCGCGTCTTTGGAACTAAGAGAACATTGATCACAGCAGACACTTCTAAAACTGTTTGGAATGGGAAAAAAGGAACCTTCCACTACATACAGCATGAACTGAGCCTCCTTTTCTGGCCACATTCAAATTCTGAGACCCTGTGTATCTATCTACATACTTACTACATTTCCTGAGCACGTACTCTGTTTAAGCCTGATCACACTTCTATAGGTATCATCACAATGCCTCCCCAAATACTAGGTCGTTATATCCTAAATATTTAAGAAAATCAAAGTTCAGTGAAAGCATAGGATAGTCAGTTTCCAACTTTCAAAGCTTCTTTTTTGTGTATATCATGATGATGTTTCTATTTAGAATGCTTCTCTTCCAGTGAAGATAGCTTGCAAGTTCCAGACGTTTATATGAGCTTTCCATTAAAAGCTTATATTTGTGACTGACTGTGTAGTTCTTATTGTTCAGTTGCTAAGTCGTGTCCAACTCTTTGTGACCACATGGACTGCAGCTCTCCAAGTTCCTCTGCTCTCCAGTATCTCCCAGTTTGCTCAAATTCATGTCCATTTGAGTCAGTGATGCTATCTAATCATCTCATCCTCTGCCTCCCCCTTCTCCTTTGACCTCAGTCTTTCCCAGCATCGGGGTCTTTTCCAATGAGTTGTCTTTTCCCATCATGTGGCCAAAGTATTACAGCTTCAGCTTCAGTTCAGTCCTTCCAAGGAATATCCAGGATTGATTTCCTTTAGGATTGACTGGTTTGATTTCTGGGCAGTACAAGGGACTCTCAAGAATCTTCTCCAGCACCACAATTTGAAAGTATCAATTTTTCAGCACTTACTGTCTTTATGGTGCAACTTTCACATCAATACATGAGAAGCCATAACTTTGACTATACTGACATTTGCCAGAAAAATCATGTCTTTCCTTTTGAATATGCTGTCTAGGTTTGTCATAGCTTTCCCTCCAAGGAACAAGTGAAAAAAAAGGGAAAGTGTTAGTCCCTCAGTCCTGTTTGACTCTTTCCCACCCTATGGAGTTTATCCCGCCAGGTTCCTCTGTCCACAGAAATGGAATTCTCCAGACAAGAATACTGGAGTGCGTAGCCAGTCCCAGGAACAAGTGTCTTTTAATTGCATGTCTTCAGTCATTATCTACAAAGATTTTGGAGCCCAAGCAAACAAAGTCTGTCACTGCTTGCATTTTTTCCCCTGCTATTTGCCATGAAGTGATGGAACTGGATGCTAAAATCTTAGCTTTTGGATGTTGAGTTGCAAGCCAACTTTTTCAGTCTCCTCTTTCAGCCTCTTTCAGAAGATTTTTAGTTCCTCTTCACTTTCACTTTCATTAGACTATTTATTTACCCAATGCTTAATAAATGAGCATCTCATTGTTTCCTGAAAGTTGCAGAAAATACTAGCTGGATGAGGAGAATTATGTGAGAAAATCATGAACACTAAAGAGAGTCTTTTCTTTTGCTCCACAGATTACCCGTTTCTGGTTATGCTATAGAAGACGGCTGTGTTTGCCTATCAAGGACACAATTTATTTCTGAGTACTGTGCTGCAGAAAATAGATGGATCTGCCAAAAAGAACTGAAATCTGTCAGAAATTAATATGTTCTTCCAGTTGACTAGACATCCCCCTCCATCTCTTTAATTTCCATTTCATATTTCTACCATTTTAACTGTATATATTGTCATAGTGGCTCCATGCACATTTTGTGGTACAAAGTGAACACACACTGAGAAGTCTAATTTTTGTGAATTTTACAAAAGTTCATATCTCATCTCCTCATTAGATAACTGAGAAAACATATACCTAAAGCAAAGATGTCTCAGGGCATGTGCTCAGGAGTCGGATAGGTGGATCATATGGTAGTTCTATTTTTCAGTTTTTTAAGGAACTGCCATACCGTTCTCCATAGTGGCTATATCATGGGACTGATGCCATGATCTTTGTTTTCTGAATGTTGAGTTAAGTCAACTTTTTCACTCTTCTCTTCCACTTTCATCAAGAGGCTCTTTAGTTCTTCTTCACTTTTTGCCATAAGGCTGATGTCATCTGCATATCTGAGGTTATTGATATTTCTTCTTGCAATCTTGAATCTAGCTTTTGCTTCATCCAGCTCAGCATTTCGCATGATGTAATCTGTACATAATTAAATAAACTGGGTGACAATATACAGCCTTGATGTACTCCTTTCCCATTGTTCCATGTCCAGTTCTAACTGTTGCTTCTTGACCTGCAAACAGATTTCACAGGAGGCAGGTCAGGTGGTCTGGTATTCCCATCTCTTTCAAAATTTTCCACAGTTTGTTGTGATCCACACAGTCAAAGGCTTTGGCATAGTCACTAAAGCAGAAGTAGATGTTTTTCTGTAATTCTCTTGCTTTTTGATTATGCAGCAGATGTTGGCAATTTGATCTCTGGTTTCTTTGCCTTTTCTAAATACAGCTTGAACATCGGTAAGTTCTTGGTTCATGTGCTATTGAAGTCTGGCTTGGAGAATTTTGAGCATTACTTTGCTAGTGTTGTGAGATTAGCGCAATTGTGTGGTAGTTTGAGGATTTTTTGGCATGCTTTCTTTGGGATTGAAATAAAAACGTACCTTTCCCAGTCCTGTGGCCACTGCTGAATTTTCCAAATTTGCTAGCATATTGAGTGCAGCACATTCACAGCATTATTTTTAGGATTTGAAATAGCTCAGCTGGAAATCCACCACCTCCACTAGCTTTGTTCATAGCGATGCTTCCTAAGGCCCACTTGACTTTGCATTCCAGGATGTCTAGCTCTAGGTGAGTGATCACACCGTTGTGGTTATCTGGGTCATGAGGATCTTTTTTGCACAGTATTAGTTTTCACTGTACAGGAAAATGAACCAACCATACATATACATATATGCCCTCCCTTCAGGACTTCCTTCCAATAGTGCATTAAGTACTGTTCCATGTGCTATGCACTGTGCTATACCTTTTTGGCATCAGGGACCAATTTCGAGAAGACATTTTTTCCACCAACCAGGGAAGGGGGTATGTTTCAGGATGATTCAAGTGCGTGATATTTATTGTTCATTTGTTTATTTACTTCTATATTATTATATCAGCTCCACCTGGTTTTACATCAGATCATCAGGCATTAGATCCAGGATGCTGGGGACCCTGCCATACTGTATATCCACATTAGTTATCTATTTTCTACATAGAATCAATAGTGGATATATGTCAATCAAATCCCTCATTTCCTCCCACCATCCCCTTTCTCCTTTTGTGTCCAAACGTTTGTTCTCTATGTCTGTGTCTCTACTTATGTTTTGCAAATATGATCACCTGTACCATTTTTTCTAAATTCCACATGTATGCAATAATACAAAATTTATGTTTCTCTTCCTGACTTACTTCACTTTGTATGACAGTCTCTAGGTCCTTCCACGACTCTACAAGCAACCCAACTTTACTTTTACTCCTTTATATGACGGAGTAATAGTCCATAGTAGATATGCACCACATCTTTATTCACACTTCTGCTGATGAACATTTGGGTTGTTTCCGTGTCCTCGCTACTGTAACTAGTGCTCCTGTACACATTGTACTGCATGTGTCTTTTTCAATTATGATTTTCTCTTCAATGCTTGTTTATTTTCTTCTATGTTTACTTCTTTCTTTCTTGTTTTTTGTTTGTTTGTTTGTTTACTTCTTTCTATGGTTCATTGCCGCGGCCAGCGCAGTCAGGCAGCTACACCTGTGGAGAGAAACGCGAAGGAGGACGCCCGCGCAGAAAGACAAGTAGACAGAAAAGATGGGGTTGAGAGGATCAGACCACTCCCTTTTAGTGGCTGATACCGACTTTATTTCGTGCTCAGTATATATAGGATACAATACGTGATTTATGACATCTACTAGTTCTTCTACCAGGTTACTTTGATCTTGATAATCCATCACCAGACCTTCATTTTTGTACAAAGCATAATACCTAGTTATTTGAAGTACGATAAGCGCCAGTGAGCAGAACATAGTTACCAGACATCCTGGAGGCATAAGGTTGTAAACACATTTATCAGGGGTGGCGGGACAGAGAGCTCAGGACATGCCTGGGTTGAAGCCCAGGGCAAGCCTAAAGGCCCTGCGATAACGCTTGAGCAGCTCCCAGGACTTATCCCTTCAGGGGCAGTCCCCCGCAGTTCATGATATAGGAACTATGTAATCAAAATTTTCATTGCTATCATGGAAAATGTGACTTTTTTTTTTTCCAACTCCACAGTTGGGGAGGCTAAAGTTACAGAAAAGACATGTTTATTCTGATAGATCTCTCGAGTATTCTGTTTTAAAAAAACACATGGAAAATTTTCTGTGGAGATCAAATAAATGGTAATATTGAATTTATCCTTTAAGGAGACTCATGATAAAATTCCTGAAAAATAGATATCTACTTACTCTGCTGAGTCAGTGCCAAGCTGAATCATGTAAATTTGGATAATAGTATAATGACCAAAATAAAATTTGAATTTCTGCTTTCCATGCATGTTGATTTATAATAATTATTAATATAAAATTTTGAACACATCAAAAATTCAAAGCATAACTCATTTTGTGCCAATTACTGAGGGAATAACAATAAGTTTTTAGAAACAGATTCTAGACAAGAGTGTCATTATAAAGTAATATATGATAAAAAGTGAGATTTTTGAAGTGTTTGATACTTTGGGGGAAAATATCTGTAAAGAACAGATACTTTAGAAAAAATGTTCCCACAATTGACAATATACATTCCTACCTCCTTGGAATGATGTTCAAAGCAACCTTCTAAAGCAGATCAGGGTGAAGCTAAGTTCATGCTCCTATACTTCTGAGATTTGAAATCAAGCACCCCTAAAGCACACATCTGTATGAACCTTTTACAATGAATCTAAGCCCAAGAAGTTAGGTTCTTGCACTGTCATTTGCTATTGCACTATTAGATAATCACGTGAATTCATTCTTGGATATATTAAGGCTGAGGTCATCTCTGAAACTCAAACTATAAAGATGCAATTCCAGGAGGAAGGCAAGTCTAAACCATATTATAGACATTATAAAATATAAGAAAAGAGAACATGTTTTGGTTTGCAATATTGAGTCAATGTTTCCTGATAATAAACTCACTGCAAAGCCAAGTCATGTCAACCTATTACGTCTTCAGGATCAGCCATCTACACTTCCTCTGTGGAGCCCATCTTCAGATGCAGGCTACTGACCACTCTCCAAATGGATCCTGATGTTTTAGCATTTCACTTTTGCCCCATATGTGTGACAGACTCCTTTCCTATAATCCTTTGATGCTTTGCCTAGAAAAAGCCTAGGAACTGTAGAAAGCGTGAATTGAATGTTCATTTCTTTCTGAACTTTTCCTCAAATCTCCCTGGTTCTCACCATTTTTAATCTTTTTCTCCCCACTTTTCTAAAACAGGATTTAGCTGCTTCTTTGCCATGTTATATGGGCTTCCCTGGTGGCTCAGACGGTAAAGCGACTGTCTACAATGTGGGAGACCTGGGTTTCATCCCTGGGTCGGGAAGATCCACTGGAGAAGGAAACGGCAATCCACTCCAGTACTATTGCCTGGAAAATCCCATGGACAGAGGAACCTGGTAGGCTACAGTCCATGGGGTCGCAAAGAGTTGGACACAACTGAGCGACTTCACTTTCACTTTCCTTTCACTTTTGCCATGCTATAATCAGTTCATTTTATGATTGTAAGACTGGCTCTGCTTCTCTCCTGGCTAAAGTTGGACAAATATCATGATAGAACAATGAAGGGAGGTCTCTGATTCAATTACAAGAGTAAGGGCATAAGAATGGTCTGTTTATGCTGCATTGAATCCCCCTTGAGACTGGACCAGTGACATATCTTCCGTTCATTTTCTATGCCATGTATTTGAATTTTAAATTCATTTCCCACTGTTTTACCTTCCTGTTCTACCCATTGACAGAGCTCCTCAATATACACAGTCTGTGTTAAAGCAAGTATCATGGTTTACATATATACACTATTACATGTAAAATAAACAGCAAGGACATACCGTATATCCCTTTGCTGTACACTGGAAACTAACACAGCATTGTAAAGTAACTGTATTTCAATTTTTTAAAAAAAATCAATTATCATGGGAAAAATTCAAAATGAAGCATAGTGCATTAGCCTAGCTTTTTTTAAGCCATTTTTTTCCGATCTATTATGTGTAAGTAGCCACCAATCAAATTCTGTTTCAGGAATGGATAAACAAGAGTAACTTTTTACTTTCATACCAAGCAGTGTGGGAAAGGAAAATCTAAGAATTACAAGGTAATTATAAAATAGTTTTAAATTCTAAACATCTAGAAACTCTTGAAGCAACTAAAGTAACCAGGTGTGATGGGCATAGTTTTTAATTCACCCCTTGACAGCAGCTGGTTTGCATCTGCAGGTGTTTGGTAAACTCCATTCTGTCCTCTTGTGGGCTTATTGGGTTTTGGTGTGTGTGTGTGTGTTCAAGTATGCTTGTTCCCTTCCAACAAAGCAAAACCAAACAAAGTAACAAAAAAGAAAACAAAGTTGTATATCAATAAGAAGTGCTTAATCTGTTTTGTCCTTTTGCACAGCTTATTTATTTCCTTCATCACATATGAAATTTGATAATTTATTTATATCTCATTTTACTATTGTTATTGCATACCTCTATTCCCATTTGAGCTCCATGAGATCAAGTGCCTTTGTAGTATTGTAAGTCAATGCATGGTTTTGGCACATAGTAGTTGTTCAGTAAGTATTTCCTGAACAACAAACACATAATTATCAGATGGAATTTGTTTACTGAATGAGCTCTCCTAGATGATTCTTGCTTGAGGTCTCTCGTGCAACGGGAGTAAGATGGTTACTGGACTGGGGTTAGTTCAAAGTCTGTGTTGCTCGTATATGTGGTGACTGATTACTTGAAACCTCAGGAGGATGACTGAGCTACAAGAGCAGTTTTCTGCAAGGATCATTCTTCAAATAATAAGCGGCATAGAATGATGCATCAACATTTAGGAGGTGATCTGAGTCTCTCCAGGTGGTGGTACTAAAGTATCCACCTGCCGACGCAGAAGATGCAAGAGATGAAGGTTTGATCCCTGGGTCAGGAAGACACCCTGGAGGAGGAAATGGCAACCCACCCCAATATTCTTGCCTGCAAAATTTCCATGGACAGAGGTGCCTGGAGACTACATTCCATGAAGCTGAAAACGGTCTGACACAACTGAGGATGTGAGCACAGGAGGTGAGCCGCTAACAGGGTTAGAACCCAAATACAATCACCCATGTATATGGATCCAACTGCACTCTCTATCAAAACAATCTGTAAGGGTCCTTTCAAAATAAACTTTGAAGGCTGCATAATCACAGTGTGCTTTGGATTTACTCTCTGTGCTTCATGAGAAATCGTCAATGATGTACTTTAAGAATTAGGTAACTGCTACGTGGCTAAACATTTCTAAGCAAACTCCTCTAATAAGCATAATTTTTAAAGGCAATTCCAATTGTAACTGAAGTCACTCTCCAAGTTTTTCTTCAGATATGTTCCTCATGTTTCATGTGACAGCTACTCATTTCCGACTTGAGTAAGGCCACAGAAAGAGACGTTCATGAAGCCACGACTCGAGACTAGGTTTTCTCTGAAGCAAGTATCCCTTCTTCCTACTTCAGGGTTTCTTCCACATTCCAGCACTTATTTCAATGTTAACTACGCAAATAAGGCGTGAATTTTCTCAAAGATTTTTGCCTTCTGTGATTTTTACATTTCTCCTCATAGAGCCAACATTTAAGGATGTTATGTTGAGAAATATTTCTTTCTGGACTCTCCTTTCAACAGGAATGTTTCTGTAGGAATTCATAAGTGAGCCTATCGCCACCTTGGACTATAGTGTGTAGTTGCAACCGTAGAAGCAGTTTCACGTGCACAAAAAGGTTCAAGAACAGTTTGTTCAAAACCAATGTTTTCCTCACCTAGATCTAACAATTATTACAGTTTCCCCGGATAGCCTTTACCTCTTCTCACTTGCTATTACCTTTTTTTCTGAATGTGGTGTTTAGTAAGTTGCATATATACATAAATTTCCCTGGTGGCTCAGAGGTTAAAGCATCTGCCTGCAATGCAGGAGACCTGGGTTCAGTCCTTGGGTCGGGAAGATCCCCTGGGGAAGAAAATGACAACCTACTCCAGTATTCTTGCCTGGAGAATCCCATGGACAGAGGAGCCCGGTGGGCTACAGTCCACGGGGTCACAAAGAGTCAGACACGGCTGAGCAACTTCAATTTACAAGGAAATCAAAATAATTTAATATATATTCTAGCATATATTTTACATCCTTGTCTTTCCAAAATGTTTTTTTAAAACCCCTTTCCCCCTCAGTGCAGGAGCTGATCAAAGTTTACACCTTGCATTTGATTATTGTCACTGTTTAAAAGAAACCTAGGAATAAGCTGTAATTAAAACTTGGTTTAGTGACATGGTGCTTAATACAAGTGAATCCATTTGGATTTTTCTTTACTTGTCTCCAACATCACTTTGGTATGTTTTATTAAAGAATTGTCCCTCTACTCTTGCTCGTTTTACCTTGGAATTCATTTATTAAGGAGTCTAGGTCAATATTACTGTCAATAAAATTGCATTAAAATAAAAATGCATTATTGTGTTATGGATAGTGATTTGATTGTTTCCTGAAATTTTAGCATCAATTTTAAAATGTAACCTCCAGTTTCTCTGACATTTGCCATTGAGAATAGAGGTCTGTGCCCATTGCCCTTGAATGTGTTTTCAACCAACATAACATCTCTTGCTAGATCACGAAAATCAGTGTTGCTTCAACCTACACGGAGAAGTTCCTGGGAGGCTTGCTGTTGGAAGTCAGCCTCTAAGCTTATAAGAGAGACTGGAATGGAGCAGGCCCCTATCGTCCTCCTCTCCCAGGACCCTTAGCTCCTCCTCCAAGGCTATAGATGTTATTCTGAGCCATATGCCGTGAGCTGTGTTACATATCCTGAAACCCCAAGTGGACAAGTGAACTACATGAGAAGACTGTAGTCACGACATAAGCTGGCACAGTTCTGAAAAAATAGCCTCAAGGAAATGGAAACAATCCAACCCTGGAACTGAAGGTTAATGGTCTTTGAAGCAATCAAGGTGACACTGGTCAGACTGCAATGACCGATTTCATGATGACCATCAGAACTGACTGCACTGTTCCTACATGTAGTACCTTCCCTCCATCTACAAAAGCCCTTGTCAACTGATTGTCAGTAACAAGGAGTCAGCCTTTGAACAGGAGTCTCCCCACCCCCACCCCACCCCCACACCGCTGCCTGGCAGTTGGCCTCTGAAATAAAGCAAACTTCCCTTTCAACAAACCTTGTCTCTTTACTGACTTTTGCTCAACAAAACGAGAAAATAAGTAGGTTCAAGTCCTAACATAGCCAACTGAACTGTGTGGTCCTAAATAAGTGTGTAGATCTCTTAGAAATTTAACTTGCTCATCAATAATAAAAGCATTTGAGACAGTGATGCTTGTTCTGGGTAAGACGTAGGTCACAAGGCACACATTTAGATTATGCTGACACTATCAATTTTTATATACGTACTCTGCTCAGTTCAGTTCAGTCGCTCAATCGTGTCCGACTCTTTGAGACCCCATGAATCACAGCACACCAGGCCTCCCTGTCCATCACCATCTCCCGGAGATCACTCAGACTCACGTCCATCAAGTCAGTGATGCCATCCAGCCATCTCATCCTCGGTCGTCCCCTTCTCCTCCTGCCTCCAATCCCTCCCAGAATCAGAGTCTTTTCCAATGAGTCAACTTTTCACATGAGGTGGCCAAAGTACTGGAGTTTCAGCTTCAGCATCATTCCTTCCAAGGAAATCCCAGGGCTGATCTCCTTCAGAATGGACTGGTTGGATCTCCTTGCAGTCCAAGGGACTCTCAAGAGTCTTCTTCAACACCACAGTTCAAACGCATTAATTCCTCGACGCTTAGCCTTCCCAGTGTAACTCTCACATCCATACATGACTACTGCAAAAACCTTGGCCTTGACAGACCTTAGTCAGCAAAGTAATGTCTCTGCTTTTGAATATGCTATCTAGGTTGGTCATAACTTTTCTTCCAAGGAGTTAAGCATCTTTTAATTTCATGGCTGCAGTCACCATCTGCAGTGATTTTGGAGCCCCCAAAAATAAAGTCTGACACCTGTCTCTTATACACATCTGTGCAGGAGCTGATCAAAGTTTACAC